>JAQJVL010004075.1:0-50009 GCA_035578905.1 Stictocephala bisonia
TGGAAAAATTTTATTTTAAAAACAAGAAATTTTTAATTTAAAGGGGAGTTTCAATTAATGTTTTACAATCAATATTGTCTTAATTTACAAAATGATTAAGAATGGCAAAGGCACCATAAAAAAAGTACAGAAAAGTTTATGATTAAAGTAAAAAACAGGTCAAGTTGTAGAAATCATCTAGATTGTGTTTTGTTCGTTCCAGCAACCATGTGGGGATGTCTATCTTCATAGGTTTCCCTTGCAATGTTCCAAGGCTTTGCAGCTTCTGCCCAATGTATGTTGTCTAACCATAAATACCAAAACTTGTAGGCCTAACAATAAGCTTATTATAGAGTATTACAATTATCTAAATTTATGATCAAAATTACTTTTAATACTAAAATCACACAAATAAATGCTGGCTTGGAGAGCAGTCAAATTAATTCAGCCTTTGTTATCAGAGTGCAGGTTGAAATTTGACCATGAGAGGGTTAATTGCGTTTTTACATGTAGAAAAAATACAATGTTTAACTTGTTTAGATTAAAGGTTTTAATATGCAAATTATTTATGAATCTTAAGGGGAGTCGGATGGCCCTATGGTGCCTATGTTAATTTGATCAAGTTTGTGTACCTTTTTCTCAGAAACTATATAAGATATCAACATGATTTTTTTTTATTTACTTTTATTAGACTTTTATTAAGATTTTGACCCGGGGTTTTTAAGCTATTCAAAAAATTAGTATGGTTAGGATTTTTAAAAAAATATATCAAAAAAATTACAGATTTTTTGTAAAAAAGCTGTAATAAAAAATTTATTTATGAGAATTTCGCTAAAATCCCGGGTCAAAGTGTGCTCCTTAATTTTCCCTTCAAGTGAAAAAAAAATTGTAAAGATATCTTTAGTGGTTCCTGAGAAAAAGGTACATAAGTGGAAAAAATCTAAACTTTCGGGAAATCGCATTTAAAGTTGCACAGTTACAGTTAAACTCTCCATGTATTGCTTTATAAAAAGTGATGTAAATTGAGTTTGACTCAACGGATTTGCATGAAATTTGTTTTAAAATAAATAGGAATATATTTAAAACTAATTTCAGCAAAAAAATAAAAATTGAAAATTTTGACCTAGGGGGTCATCCGACTCCCCTTAAGTCTTTTACATGTTGATCGGTAAGAGTACAGTTAACTGTTACTTTGTCTACAGCCTGTTTAAAGACAAGAGAATTATTGGTAAAAGGATATAATGGTAAGTAAAAGCGGAAATAAAGTGACAAGTTTTCTTGAACCTACAATATACTTTATAATTTGTTGAAACAGATGACATACCTTTTAAAAAATTTATTTTTCAGATATTATTATTTAACTTAAAACCTGTGACACAGCAAGTGTACATAATTGACACCGTGAATTTAAAGGAAGTGTTAGATTAAATTAATGTTCAGTCTGAGTAGACAACTGACCGACCATCAATTCTTCTAAGAGCCTTGATATCCAACATAGATTTATTTGACATTTCGTTTTAACTAAAGTACTCATCCTGAAAACACAACTGTAATACAAATTATTTGGAAATAATATTATAATGAATTCCATAAGGATGAAAACTGTATGTGCACGGTGAGAATTGTTCCCAATCAGCGTGCTGATCTTTTGCACTCTGTACTTGACTTTATGTTGAGTCAGGATTAAACTGTGTCAGCAGGATGCATCACTTTTATTGAGTGTACAACATTTTTAGGACAGACGTGGCTTTTAGAGTGGGAAAAAGTGATTGCTTAACTAGTGCACTTTTATTCAGTAGTCTCCTGACCAGACAGGTGTTAGTTCGTTGTATTGAAGAAGTGATGTGTTACGTTACTGTGGAAGGCTTATTTATCACATTAATGTATTTTGGTAAGCTAAGTTTAAAAACTAAACTATTGTTTGTGTCTGACCAGTACTGTAGTTTAAGTTGTGTTTGTTCATTCGTTGTATATTACTGTAGTTTTATTCAACTTCAGACCAGTGAAATGGCTTCCAAATGTTGTATAAGGGCTGTAGTGTCCATATAAGATAAACTAAATATCATGTTTTTACTATCATTCCCTACTATGTAACATTTTTACTTATCCGATGTCCTTTGGCATGTTTACATTGAATGAGTGAGGCACCCGACTCTACTGTATGTTTAAATTAAAGATGAATAATTAAGGTGGCAAAATAGAACAAAATTTATCATGCTATCTTTATCAGCTTACTACCAGCCAGAGAACTGGTCAAGTAGAATATTCTTATATTTATTTATTCATAAGACGCTGATTGGCAAGATAGAGGCAAATATAGATTTCAAATGAGTGTGATGAGAGTAGATGAGCGAATATAGTCATTGTTACAGACTAAGGCTGACTATTCCTTAGAAAGTCTCATTAATTAATAGCCCAATGACAAATCAACAGCTGGTGGTTATCAACTGATCCCTTTTAAAATTTGTTATAACTGATTGGGATCGAACTGAGAACCTTTAGCTTGTGAAGATGGGATTTAACTAAAAACGCTGCCGACCTATTGGCTGGTACATTATTTATTTTTAGTAGATACAACCTGAAATATTTTTGTTAATTTTACCTCTTGTTCACTATTTAGAGAACCTCCTCTTCCTTAGAAAGTAAAACTTCAAAAACATCATACAATTTTTCAAAATTTGTATATTAATTTATACAATTAATGATCAACTACTATTTTTGTCATTAGGAATCAATGGCAAGCTGTACAGTTTTATCCCACAACCAGAAAAAATAGAAGTGAAGGAACTTGGGCAATTTAAGATTGCTGCAAGCAATGCTTGTTTAGTCAACAAATCTATTTTTAGTTTTGGTGAGGAAGATGACGTTCAAACTGTGGAAGAATACAATATAAAAAGGAAGAAATTTACAACACTCAGTTACAAAACAAGAGATGAATTAAGTGAAAGTGCAGCTTATTGTTTAAACCAGGCAGCTGGATGTTTTCCCCTGCCCAAATATTACTAAATAATGGATGATTTTTACATTAAATACGAAATCCTTGTAAATTGTAATATCAAATATAAAATAGAACTTAAGATGACATTAAAATGAGAATTATCAGAAGTAAAAAAAGTACAGCTGAACCTTGCTAATCCTTCTTCATCAGGACCAGAAGGAAACTATTTTAGATTAAAAGAGGAAATTTTTAATTAAAAAGTACACTAAAAGTAATAATTTTCAAAACAAAATGTAAATTAAATCGTACTGCTCAAAAAAGTAACTTCACATTACCTAGTTGTAAATGAAAGTGGCAATTTTCATTCATATTTTTTCATTTGTACTTATTAAGATTTATTGAATACATTAAAACATACCAATACTGTTTTGTAGTTAAATTGAAGCCTCTAGATAGTGTATAATATATCACAGTTATTTAGTTTAAGTTTGCAGTGTTAAGCCATTTTCTTATCTAAAATGTCAATTGGCACATAGTTTTCGCTCAGTATTATATTTAAGGGTTATATCAAATCTAAATGTGATACTTAATTAAAAAGTACACTAAATGTAATAATTTTCAAAACAAAATGTAAATTAAATTGTACTGCTCACAAAAGTAACTTCACATCACCTAGATGTAAATGTTTAAATCATTTAAATGTTTAATGTAAATGATTAAACTCATGTGAAAGAAATTAAAAAATGTCTTACGGCCTTTGAGATCGGTAAATAACATTCATTATTATTCATAAAAAGGTAATAAAAGCCACCCTTACAAATCTGGATCTCAATAGGTAAGGGTCTATTATTACCTCGAAACAATAAATTATAAGCAACATAAAATAAAATCCCTTCACTTTTGCTTTGTCAGATCCATTTAATTTAACATATAATTTCATAACTGAAACTAGGCCATACATACTAATTGCTTATACTGCTATTCGACTGTGGCCGATTATTATAATCTCCTCCGCAAGATCCGAATACAGTTTGAAAATAAATTTGTGCTAAGAACCGTCACTGAGATCAGTCTTACTGCAATTCTCACTCATGTGGACCAGAATTTACTCCAATTAGCAAGTCCTACTCTATGCTCAAATTGGAGTACATTTCTTATTTTCAAAATATTTAGATTCATAAAGAACAAACAACAAAGCAATTAATACTGTATGTTATTCATTTCAACATTATATACGTAATGATTTGCTTGTTTTATTGCTTTTACGATATATTTAGTTAGATTCTGTCACTATCCTGAAAATTTGAAATTTTCATTGAATTAAGATACTGTGCAATGATTTGAAATAATTTTGATTATTATACTGCAGTGAAAATATACAAACTTAATTATATCCGTAAATTTAGATGAGTGTTGTGCTTGGAAATACAAAAATAGTAGCGAGAAGTTAAAACTAAAATCAGTTCATAACCTGAAATAATAATTGTAATACATAATAAAAAATAATGTTTTAATATTAATAAAAAGTAGACACTTAGCAATTTTTATTGATTTAGTTGCAAAATTGATTTAAATCATCAGTTGTTTGATCCATTAAATTATCACACAATTGCTAGCTTGACTAAAAGTTTGCTTATTGTTTTTATGTATAATTTAGAGCTTAAGTTTATACATACACTGCCAATACTCTTCCATTATGTGTAAGTTAGTTTTTTGACTTTCTTCTATAGTTCCATAGTTGTTCTCTGAATAAATATTTTCAATTTAGTCCTTTGTAATTAATATTTTCTTGTCTATCCATCTCTTACAAGGTTTTCCTTTTGGCCTCGAATACTTTCACAGAGATTTTTGTCTCACTCATTTCTTTTACATATCAAAACCATCTTATCTGGTTACTCTACACTCAATATATTAAGCATCCAATTGTTCCATTGTAATAGTCGTATATCTTATTATTCATAATTGTGTCTTCCCAAAAACGTCATCTCCTACTCTTCCTCATTCTCTCTCATTTAAAGACCATATTTCTGAATCATATTTGACAATCAATTCATGATTTATTTATCAATAATTTTGTATTTTTGGAGATCTTCCTGTCCAATATAAATGTTACAGGGTGTCCAGCAATCATTTGAACTAACTTTGCCACATTGTTCAGTTGACTAACAAGTAATACAATATAACGTGTCGTATCTATATTGGTTTTCTGTCTGTTACTTTTACACAAAGCTAAATCTCTAAGAAATGGTTTAAGACAAAATACTGAAACTCAATGAGAATATTTATACAAAAATTGGCAAAATACCTGTCAAACACATTCACTGTTTATTTTCAACTGCATGTTTTGCAGATAATACTCCAACTTCAGGTTTTTGGAAAATAAAAATTAAATTAGCTTCTGTGAAAAGGAAATCTTTTTCAGATATTTAGCAATGACGTTTTTTTAATTGTCTCTGTTTTGAAACTGGTTTTTCAAGGAAAACAAACATTTTCAATAAAATTCATCCTCTATAGATATAGTGCATCTACACCTGAGTGTTGCTCTATGGATGTACACCCCCCACCACAGCCACCTACCCAGCAATAGTGGAAGTCATTTCAGTGTCTCTCTCTCCCTCTACTCACCTGAAGAAAATGCCTGTGGTGTTGAAAATTTGTGAGATTTTGTGTATTTTGTGTTTGTGACTACTTCTCTGATGTTAGTGAACTTGTCTTTTAAGGTAAGTTTGCTGATGTCCTATCTCTCTAATATACTAATTCCTGGCCTAGTGCCCTTTAACCTAACCTAAAATCCTCTATAGATAAACATTCTTACAGAGTTTCATTATATTTTATCTTAAATCGTTTTTGAGATGTTCATTTTTGAGCAAAAATCACATACAGGAAACCAATTGAGATAGGACACATGTTGAACTGTATTATTTGTTAGTAATGACCTGCTGAACAATGTGGCAGATTCTTTCGCCTTTTTGATATTTTTCAATAATAACTTCACTTGCTAGTTCACATGAGCCATAGGCCTGTGTGTTAACCTTATTCAATTAATGAAGTACTGAACATCAGCTCAGTGGGAATTCAAACCTTGGACTCTACAGTCCTTTACAGTCCTCTACAACCTTGACCACCGAGCCGCTGTGCTGGCTTTCTACTTAATTTATCTTATTAGTGATCCTACCTTTAGTGGCTTTCCATTAATAATATGTTTCCCCCAGTGGCTTTACCTTTTCCTATAGCTATAACTTCACTCCTTTCTTAACTGATCTTCAGCTTTCCTATTCATAAGTTTTGATACCATTTCTCTACTGATTCAATCTGTACATCCTCTACACTTTCTCTCCAGATCAACGTATCATCTGGGGCAACCCCGTTTTCTATCCTCAGATCTTATTTTACTTTCCTTGAAATCACTTTGCTGTAAAGCTGGATTGGGATAACTCACTGACATAATGTTTACCCACTTCAGTGTGTTGTACATTTCGAAATTTGGACTGAAGGTAGATCTAACCATGTAGACTCCATAAAAATTCAAGCATTTACACTTTTATAATAAATGGGGGTTGAAAATCAAGTTTTTCTTTACAATAGGGCTTAAACGTTAAAACTTGGCATTTCGACATAAGGGGTAAAAGATCTTTATTTGTTCTAATTTTTTAGCTAAATGAATGTGCATTCTGAAGGCATAATTTTATAAAGCATAAAATTCCCTACAACTTTTATATTTTAAGTTTGTTTCTATATAATTATATTTTTTAATTGTAAATATTTAGGTTGCTCCAATTTATGTTCTTATGTGTTAGGTATATTAGTGATTTGATTCTATACAGTTGCCATGCTTTACTTAGCGTCTATCTCTTATACCTATAGTTTATTTTATGAATGCGTTAGAAAATAATGCATTCTTGCGTGGCTCACAAAAGGCGATATTCTGTTTAGACAAGCAGGCTAAACCTTTGTATGTGCACAGGTGGGGTGGTGGTTAATTTTTTGTCCTTGAGATTGTATGGTGTGCGAGACGGTAAGACAATTGACATGATACACAGTTAAGATATGATCGACACGTCCATATTCGAACATCGTTGGTTAAAGGCGAAGCTTATTCCACAATGGCAGCTACCTGTGATCAAATTGATTCCTTATTTTGGGTCCAATAATAATTGGTTCCTTATAATTGTCCAAATTGGATAACCATCATCAGTTGGGGGAGCAATCGTGATCAACACGAGCAGCCATCCAACAACAAAATGGGTAGCTACAAGGGATGAACTTGGGTATCAATTCATGATCAACCTTGGTAGCCCCTGATCAGCTTGGGTAGAAACCATGATATTCTTGGGTAATTGCCTGTGTTACCCAAGAATATCATTGGAAAGCCAGCCACACGCATATTCATGGGTAGCATCCGTGGTCAACTTGGGTAGCATTTGTGATAAAATGGGTAGCACAAGGGATGAACTTGCGAAATTGGAGTTTGATCAACTAGGGTAGTATCCGTGATCAATTTGGGTAGCAGCCATGATCAGCTTAAGTAGCTTTGGTGGCATTCGAGATAAACTTCGGTAGCATCTGTGATTAACTTGGGGAATGGGGGTTTGGGGGCAAAGCCCACGTGAGCAGCTAGTCAATTATAAAACTTAACAGTATACATGATCAAACACATCTCAAACCAGTTTTTCCTTCTTGGGTCCTCACTCTACACTGATGTATTTTAACAGCTCAACCCATTCTATCAGATTATGTTCTATTCCTAGGTCTTGAAAGCTTTGCCATATATAACGTCTCTTTACCAAGTCATAAACTTTCTTAATTTCAATGAAAACCATATAAACGTTTTTATCAAACTCCCATTTTTCTCAGTCAATTGTCTAACTAGAAATATTATGTATACTGTACTTCTATATTACAGATAAGCGTACTGTCTGTTAAAACTTTCATCCTGTTTAATTTTTTTCCAAAACTGTTGCATACTAACTCATTAGGATAATAATACTATATCGTTTTTGCACAGTTTCCTGTTTCCTTATTTCTATATCCTATAGTTTAGGTACAGTTTACTAAGAAATAAAATTGTTGCTACGGAGTAAGCTGTATTTAATTTGTACGTTATTTAGCAGCTTTGCTTTAATTTGGGAGAAAGATTTGAAATGTCAATTTGCTTAGTGAAAGTTTAGAGAGCGTTTGGCAAGTATTGTGAACATAATTGTTAAGATTGCAACTTGTTTTAAAAGTGTATATATTAAACATTTCTTTGTTTTGTAAATTGTTGAAATTAAATAAAAAATACATTCATTCTAACTGTTCTTGATTTATTACTCCTTTGCATACTTTTGATAGTTTTAATCATTACTTGAGTGCTTTTTTTTGCACTAGTCACCTTTCACAGATGAATGTAATAAGTTAAATTATTATATTGGGGTATTTTAACCAAACAAGATGCATAACTCCACCAAAAAATGTCATAAGATCTAGTACTAGCTATTTGTTATATTCTGTGATTGCAAGGTCAGTTTTTAATTTTTTTAATTTCTATAAAATACAAATATGTTTGTACGGTAGAGCCTCACTTATCCGACATAAACAGGCCTCACTTACCAAACAAGATGTTTGGTTAAACACCATAAAAAATGGCATAAGATCTAGTACTAGCTATTTATTATATTCTTTGATTGCAAGGTCAATTTTTAAAGGTAATTTTTTTAATTTCTATAAAATACAAATATGTTTGTATGGTAGAGCCTCACTAATCCGATGTAATAAGCTAAATTATTATATTGGGGTATTTTAACCAAACAAGATGTATAACTCCACCAAAAAACGTCATAAGATCTAGTACTAGCTATTTGTTATATTCTGTGATCGCAAGCTCAGTTTTTAATTTCTATAAAATACAAATATGTTTGTACGGTAGAGCCTCACTTATCCGACATAAACAGGCCTCACTTATCCGATGTAATAAGCTAAATTATTATATTGGGGTATTTTAACCAAACAAGATGTTTGGTTAAACACAATAAAAAAATGGCATAAGATCTAGTACTAGCTATTTATTATATTCTGTGATTGCAAGGTCAGTTTTTAAAGGTATTTTTTTTATTTCAATAAAATACAAATATGTTTGTACGGTAGAGCCTCACTAATCCGATGTAATAAGCTAAATTATTAAATAGGGGTATTTCAACCAAACAAGATGTATAACTCCACCAAAAAATGTCATAAGATCTAGTACTAGCTATTTGTTATATTCTGTGATCGCAAGCTCAGTTTTTAAAGGTAATTTTTTTAATTTCTATAAAATACAAGTATGTTTGTACGGTAGAGCCTCATTTATCCGACATAAACAGGCCTTGATGATAAGTAAAAGTGTTGGATAATAGGGAATGATAGTAAAAACTCTTAAGTAGTGCTAATAAATGAATTTTATTATGGATTCAGACTATAAACAATAATTTTGTTCAGTTTTTATAACAAACTATCAGAGTATCCGTCCTCCCTACGAGGTTTTCGTTCATGTATATTGTGCTTCTTGTATTCCAGTAATACTGGTGTAATGATAACCATGCACATAATAGTATGTATCAGACTGTTAACTTGCTACTTAATGTCTTGAAAGTTAGGTATGGTATCTACCTACTAGCATCTGTATAATGCAAAAGTGTGTGGTTAGGTTTGGCCCGGTATTAACTTCAGAACTATGTAAGTTGTTTATTTATTCCAACACCTAATTAACTATTATAAACAATTGTCAAATTAGTATTGCCACAGAGTTTGTATTGATACTTCTTGAACCTCTGGGGCAGTGCCCTGGTGGAATTTCAAAATAAAGATTGGCCTATGTGTTAACCAGAGACTCTAAGAATGTCCATGCAAAATTTCAGCTGAATGAATCCAGTAGTTTTTACTTGATTAAGTAACATAAACCATTAGATTTTTATACAGGGTAGACAGAAGTCAGTGTTAAAAAATGTCTGGTGAAACTACCAGATATTAGTTACAATAAATGGAAATATTATTTTCTTCGCCCCAACCACCTTTAATTAAGAGACATTTTAATGGTTTTTTAAAAACTTGTTTTGTTTTAGTGAAACTTAATTTTCACCACTATCCATTAACATTTTGTCACTTTTGGTATGTTTTTTTTAAATCTACACAAACAAATTTGTGACCAAGTGAAATTTTAAGTTTTTTTAAAAATAAGTCACAAGATATACAGACCAAGGAATTATATATAACTTCATTATACTATTATAATAAACTCATAATGAAAGTGTTGTTTATCTTGAATTCCTATGTAAAATTTTGTGTGGATTTAAAAAAAGCACCAAAAGTGAAAAAATTTTTAATGAATAATGGTGAAAACTAAGTTTTACTAAAACAAAACACGATTAAAAAAAAAGCAATAAAACTGTCTATTAATTAAAGATGGTTGGGGTGAAGAAAATAATATTTCCATTTCTTTTCACTAATATCTGGTAGTTTCACCAGAACATTTTTTTAACGCTGACTTCTGTCCATCCTGTATAATAGTAAGACAATGAATTTATTGTAAAAATGTTTCAAAATCTTAATACATTACCTTATTAAATACTGTCATGTAATGTAATACTACTTTAATATGACGAACAAATCGTCATAGTTTCCTGCTTGAACGTGATTCACAGAAGATAGCAAACCAGATCCAGTGGCGGACGTTGTCAATATACGGTTGACGTCACAATATACGGTTGGTTATACATTAAAACGGCGTCTTTTTTTTTTTTAATCTTTTTCCAGAAAGCATTTTGAATATTCTAACATCATTCTTTTGATAAGTTATAGGAATTATTATATCACATCCTAGTACACTTGTAAAATTGTTCAGCTGTGAACTTGCTATTGTTAGTATTCAGCTCAACTTATGTCCTTTTGTTAATTAGACTTATACTTTTTATCAAGTTTAATGCTCTCTAATAAGTCAATACAAAAAGAACTCCAAAATCTAGTACTTAATTTTACTAATTATATATCAACAATTACACTAACAACAGTCATGACAATGTAGGATAATGCAGTTATGTTGATAAAATTAAAAGTAAGACATTTATTCACAAGAGTAATAATAATAATTTAAAAATTTAATCATAGTATAAATAATTCAAGAGTAATTTAATCATAAAAATGATAATCATAAGAGGTGCTATTATATGACAATATAAAGTACAAGTTTCTTATTGACTTGAGACTGACGAAGCCGTCCTGTGTGACGAAGAACTTGAATAATCTTGTAATTAGCTTTGTCTATTTTTGTGTTACCCAAGGTCAGCAAGTCTTCTGCTGTGAAGTATATTTTACCTGCAAAAAACATCCATAACCTGTTGCATCACATGTTTGATTGTTTAATCAATACACTTTTTCATTTTTTAATTAGTAGAAGTTAATAGAAAGAAAACATTTAATTTACTTTTGAAGTTGGACAGGAACATGCATGTTTACTAAACTCAAGCTTGAAAAACAAACAAGTCCAATTTATTAATTTCACTGAAGCTTATGAACTAGAATGGTTTATTTTCCAAGGAATAATGAAGAGAAAAGTGAAATTTTACATATCTATAAAACATTCCTCTTAGCAATATTGATTTTTATTTGTATAGAGAATGCTAGTCTATTCGAGAAGTAGTTTAAAACTTTGTTATTATGTAAATTTGAAAACATACGGCAGTTTTGGTGCTTATTTGTTTTGTTTTTATCTAAGTTTTTCTAGTAGTATAACATAATTTATTCCAACATGCAGTTTGATTTTTAAGTACAAAGTGTAATGATTTAAAAAAAAATGTTTTAGTATTACTTGACAAAATTATCATATTACTTGACAATAGTAACGTTGTCCACTGCCATCACCGACATATTGTGAATCTGTGGGGACCTCTCAATTAACAATAAAACACAGTTTTTAATATTGAATATACTTTTAATTACGTTGTAGCACCAATTAAATTCACATATTCAACACACAACGATCGTTCACAATCTTTCACAGGCAAAGATTTGTTTTGTTGTTTTTTGCATGTAAACTTCTATTATATTTTCTATCATAAGCCTACGGGAGGACACGCTGCTATTGTTCTACCGAAGCTTATGGAGAATAAACTTGGTCGTGGCCTATTTATTCATAGATAATTGTTACAACTCTTAATCGAACTGCAAAATTGTTATCGTAATCGTTTGCCAGGAATACATATACTGTACAGGATTATTACGCAATGATCGCAAGCACAAGGCTGCAATTCTGAAAAAAAGGCGAAACAATCGCCAGACATACCTGAGCTATTTGCTTTGAAAAACGGAACGACAAATGCGTCATCACATAAATTTCATCGGAGTGTGACAATTAAATGGTGCAGTTTCTGAACAAGAGAAATGCTTTTCGCAAAATGCCTCTCCCCATTATTTTAATTAATTTTAAAAATTACCTAGACTAACTATTTAGTGTATTTAGTATAATTGGTAGGCAGTAGACTACTAAGGAAGTGAGTGAGTACATCGGAGATGAAGCATTTACTTAAACATGTGCATAATGAGCTGAGCACATCCTCCCTTCAATTGTGGGAAAACCAAATTTGGCCTGCAATTTCAAATAACAGTTAAAGACAGATTTTGACACCTCAATGTATGTTTTTATTTCAGGATGGTGTGTAGTATGTTAAACGATAATATTGTGAGAAAGTACCAGTAGTCATACTCAATATGTCATGTATATATAACATAATCACATACAATTTTATAGTTAAGAGATAATATGACTAATGCCTAATTATTACCTATCATTTTATGTTCCATTTCTTGAGATTTCCAATCAGAATACTGTATTAAATCTTTTCTTTTAACCTCCTTCCTTTTTAGATTTAAAATAGCATATTTTTTCTTCAATACACAGTTTAAAGTGTCAATAAAACTATTAACATCATCACAGGACAATCTTCCTTTCATGTACCTAAAACAATAAAGATATAAAACCATTTTAGTGGCAAGCAGAATGTTCTGTTTTCTTGGACAAGAGCCAAGCACTGTCTTCTTTCCTAGATACCGTACTTCGTGCTACATCTTAATTCACAAAAATAAACCCAACATATTGTATTGCTTAGTATTGTGACGAGTCACCTTCTCATTCAGTCAGAATAACAATTAATTAATAATACTTTTTTCAGCAAAGTTCTTTAACGATTAATTACAGTTAAACATACATTTCCCAAAATTGAATCTTAGCGATCATGTGGACTACTCAGTCCACGGTGGAAGCTAAGGTCGTTCGCCTGACTGCATTGACATCACCGTGCCGATCGTATGATCCGATCGGACCAATCCCCCGATCGCCATGCAAACGCATCAAGGTGGCCAGGAGGGGTGAACTCTGGGAGATCTCAATGAATATGGGTATGAGTTATGTCTTGGTCAGCTCTTGGCTAACAGTAATTATCAAATATGTTTAGGTTACCGTAGTTAGACGATACGGGACGTTGGGATTTTGTTCGTTTTACATTATAAAATTATGTACTGAATCTATTATTATGGATTGTGGTTCATGTAAAGTAAATACAAGTGACATTTACTGAAAGCCGCAGTTGTTATTGCTCCTTCCGTGCCCACGTGGTGTAGCATTTTGGTATTGTTACTTGAATATATTACATTTGGGTTGTAATAAGTGATAAGGGGTTTGGAAATGCTATTAATATTCGTGTAATATGCCTAATATAATATTTATTTTGAAGAATGTAGCTAGATAAAAATACTGTCACCTATTAATCTTAAGCAAAAGGGTTATTGTTCTATAAATTTTTAGAGCACAAATTAGCTAATTATTTAATTGAAGAAGTTGAATTTTGCTAACCAAGATAGAGTTGAAGGCCAGTTAAGAGATCTAATTAGACACGTTAAAGCATAACAACAACTAAAATAGCAAAGTAAATTTAATTAATTAAATGAATTGATTGATGATAAGCTCAAATTAAATAGTACATAGTTTAATAGTACATATTAGCAACAGTAGTTAAATAGTACATAAAGCAGTAAATAACACATAGTTAAATATACTATAGTTAATTGCGTTACAAAACATAATATTCTCATTTTATTTGCTAAGCTTAAGAAATGGCAGCTAGTTAGTATTAATTATCAAGACCAAACACTTTCAGTTCAGGATGTTATTGACCTATTTGCTATAGAATTGCAATCTTTAAAGGGAAACGTAACCACCCTCAATGAAACCATATCTCACAGACACGATGCAGATGAGTCAGTAGTGCAAGGCGGTGCAAATATGGATCTAACTGTGGCTGAGAACACACTCGGGGGAAATAAACCAAATTTTGATTTAGTTTCTGTTCTACCAAATTTTAGTGGTGATGATAATGAAACTTTAGTTGATTTTATTGGCAGAATAGAGGATGTAAGCAATTTAAGTGGCTGGGTGGACAACCACAAACTGTTAGTTGCCAAGCTAAAATTGACAGGTACAGCCTTGTCTTTTTCAAAAAGTGACGAAAGGTGTCAATCTGCTAAAACTCTGGGGGAATTACAAGCTGCTTTAGAGACTAGACCAGAGTACTACTACTTTGAGCAGTTAGCTACGATTAGGCAAGAGAGAGAGGAAGTTATTGAGCGATATGCCGATAGAGTGAAGAATTTAGGCGCTAAAACTGTCTGTTACACACAGAACGCCCAGATCGACTACATTCTAAGGAATGAGGCTGACTGTCGAGCAATGGAAGCCTTTTCACAGGGATTATTTGGGGAATTAGGTCACCAAGTAAGGATCTGATTTCTCAAACATTTCAAGAAGCTGTGACGTTAGCTGTTGCCATGCAAAACGTTGAGAGACGTCCTTCGGACAAAGGTAAGAATAAAGTCTAGAGAGGAGTTTATATGGTCCCTACCCAACCAACATTAAAATGCCGAATTTGTAATAAGTTTAGTCATGCCAAAACAATATGCAGATTTAGGCAGCAGAAGCAGTCATTCCAATATTTAAATCCCAGTTACCCTCCAAATAAATCTTCTAATCAAGAATCTCAATGTACGTTTTGCAAAAGGTTTGGTCATTTAATTTAATTTGGTCATGATAATTTGAACTTATCATCAATCAATTCATTTAATTAATTAAATTTACTTTGCTATTTTAGTTGTTATGCTTTAACGTGTCTAATTAGATCTCTTAACTGGCCTTCAACTCTATCTTGGTTAGCAAAATTCAACTTCTTCAATTAAATAATTAGCTAATTTGTGCTCTAAAAATTTATAGAACAATAACCCTTTTGCTTAAGATTAATAGGTGACAGTATTTTTATCTAGCTACATTCTTCAAAATAAATATTATATTAGGCATATTACACGAATATTAATAGCATTTCCAAACCCCTTATCACTTATTACAACCCAAATGTAATATATTCAAGTAACAATACCAAAATGCTACACCACGTGGTCACGGAAGGAGCAATAACAACTGCGGCTTTCAGTAAATGTCACTTGTATTTATTTTACATGAACCACAATCCATAATAATAGATTCAGTACATAATGTTATAATGTAAAACGAACAAAATCCCAACGTCCTGTATCGTCTAAATGTAGAACTAAACAAAGAAGTTGCACTGCTTATACTTTTAACAATGATATACAATGTCAACTTTGTGGACGTAAGGGTCATTCAGCTCAAGCCTGTCAGGTGTCTAATGTAAGTAAACGAACCTCACATGTTGAGGAGCGTAATGTAAGCCTGACAAATGACCAGATAAGATCAACATACTTCAGGGGAGGTTTCAAACCTGCCGTTGGAATCTCCATTCAAACCCCCCCCCTCAGAACTAAAAGAAACATTAAAAACCGATGAGGCAGATATAACTAACAAGCCAATTAAATTATCTAAAAATAACCCAAGACCTCTTTTCTCTAATCACAGTATGACTGGCGAGACATCAGATTTTTCAATTGAAGGTAAAATAGGTGTCACTAAAGGACGTTTAATTTTTGATTCAGGTGCTCAAATATCATTAGTCAATAAAAATGTGTACCTAAATAAAATTGAAGAAACCGAACTTGGAATCCGAGGAGTTACTGGTACTCAGTTACAGGTATATGGTAAAACCACTGAAACTGTCACTTTAAATCCTAGTATATATTTTAACTGTAATCTTATTGTAACATATTTGCCTGAAGGATACATCGCTATATTGGGGCTTGATGTAATGGAAAAAGAGAAAATTGATCTTCTTATTAGCAGAAAATCAATAAAGGTTTGGGGACACGAAATATTTACAAGTAACAAAACAAGCGAATCTAGTAAACAAGTTATCCACTGCCGTTCATTCAATCAGCTGACTGACTGTGAAGTCAGGGCCATTCACTGGAAGACGACACTCAACCGCTTGACATAGACGCACACTGTTTCCGCGTACACTGTCAGCATGACATCAGACTACCACCTAGAAGCGAAACAATTGTTACAGTTAAATTAGGAAAAACAAGTCTTAATTTTAAACATATATTAGAAGGTAAAGTTGTTGTAACAGAACTCGAAGATGTAAAAATACATGGCGTGTACATAGCGAAGTCTTTAACTAAAATACATAAGCAAACTTGCATCACTAAAATATTAAATTGCAGTCCAGAAGAGCTGATAGTTAGACGAAATACACCAGTGGCTACGATAAGTGATACGGGAGATTTTAACATAAACACATATAAACAACAGATGTGTAGTTGATTTTAGGACTCTAAACGAAATCACAACTCCAGTAAACTACGTTATCCTTGACATTAGGGAGTTCCTTGACAAGTTAGGAGGAAGTAAATATTTTACATCCAAATATTTAAAATCCATCAAGGATTTTATCCAAAAAAATGGACCCTTCTAGTGCCGAGAAAACAGCTTTTAGTGTGCCGGATGGAGATTACGTTGGCACTTACGAGATGTCCGGATGCCACTAGGATTGAGAAATGCACCATCAACGTTTCAAAGATTTATGGATACTGTACTTGTTGGTCTACGAGGCAAATCGTGTCTTATTTACTTAGACGACTGTTTAATATATGGAGCAAGTATTGAAGAACATGTCAATGACTTAAGGGATATTTTCCAAAGGTTTAAGGATGCAAATATTAAAAATGCAACTTTGCGATGGAGGAGTTAGATTATTTAGGCCATCACTTAAGTTCCGAAGGAGTTAGACCACTAAAGAAAAAGGTTGAAGCAATAGAAAAATATCCACGACCATCTAATATTCGGGAGCTTAGGGGCTACTTAGGTCTATCAGGATACTACCGTAGACATATACAAGGTTATGCCGAGATCACAAAACCCTTAACTATGCTTACGAAGAAAAATGTTAAGTTCGAATGGACCAATGCCTGTGAAGAAGCTTTTAAAACACTAAAACAAGCATTAATGTCTGAAACACTGTTAGTTCATCCTAATTTCTTTAAGCCGTTCGTTTTGAGTACAGATGCCAGTGCAATCAGCATTGGACTAATGTTATTGATGGAAGAGAACACCCAATTTGTTACGCTTCGAGGCAACTTTCTAAGAGTGAACAAAATTATGAAATGAAATAATGATTTATTCTGTGAAATAATACATGATTATAAACAAAAAATTATTCGGTTACTGAACGTGAGGTTTTAGCCATAATATGGGCATGTAAGATTTTCCGATGCTATTTAACAGGAATACACTTTACATTAGTGACAGACCACAGTGCCATAAAATGGCTCCTAACACTAAAAGATCACTCCAGTAGATTAACTCGATGGGCTTTAAAATTGGCACAGTACAACTACTCAGTAGTACACAAGCCTGCTAAGACAAACGCTCTTAGCAGGGTAGTCTATAAAACTAAAACAGATCATATTCCAGTAATAGATTTAGACAGCGTAAAAGAGGAACAGAACAAAGATGAAGAATGCCAAGTACTTAAAACTCAAAAAGCATTTAAGACAAGTCCACAAGGCATTATCTATTACGGAACCAAGAGACAGATCCTTGTTCCTAAAATATTAAGGGAGAGAATTATGGCTCTTCATCATGACATTCCCACAGCAGGTCATGCCGCTGTTCTTAAAACATTGGAACGCATAAAACAACGCTTTATATGGCCTAAAATTAAAGATGAAGTAACAAGTTATGTGAGGAGATGTCACTCATGCAGCCAGCGACGAGACTACGGTAAAGCTATTGCTCCACTAGGAAAGTTTGAAGAACCTAATGATGTATTTCAGAGAATAAGTTGTGACATTCTCGGGCCTCTTCCTATAACAGAATCAGGGAATAAGTATGTACTGAGTATCATAGATCACTTTTCTAGATAGAAAGAGTTCATCGCAATACCAGACCAAAGTAGCGAAATTATAGCTCATGCACTTGTACACCGTTACATAACCAAATACGGAGTGCCGAAGGAACTCTTAACAGATCAAGGGGGGTATTTTACCTCTAAACTAATGCGGGAAATGTGTACACTCTTAAAAATAAAGAAACTGCAGACTACAGCTTACCACACCATGTCGAATGGAAGAACTGAAATTACTCATAAAACACTAAGTAAGTTGTTAAGCCATTATGTAAATAAAAATCAGAACGATTTGGATAAACATTTAAGTCTTGTATGTATGGCATATAATTCCCAATATCACAAGTCAATAGGCTACTCTCCTTATGAAATAGTGTATGGGCGGAGAATGCAAACTCCGTTATACAGCTAACTGACAGTACAGAGATACGACGACCGTGTAGAAACCCTGAGAAGTAAACTTATAGGGATTAAAAATTTAACCACGCAATTTCAAAACAAAATTCGTAAGAAAAATAAAATGGATTATGATAAGAGAGCAAAACCTACACCATTTTAAGTAGGACAACAAGGAAAAGAAATGTTGTTGTTCATGTGAACCGAATCAAACCGATTATAGACAAACACATATTAAGTCAACCTATTAGTAATGACCAAGTGACGATAGAAGAACCAGCGAAGGATGCTGACGAAGGTGTTGCTTCTTCTAAAGACAATGCCATTGAACATCACTTAGAGGATGACAACCCGATGCGCAACTCACAGTCAACAACACCTTTACTGGACCAACTAACTTCAAGTAGTGGAAGGATTCGGAGAACTAGAAGATTGCCAGATAAGCTACAGGACTACGTAATGGAGTTAATAAAATAACAACTAGAAGATCTCTTTGAGTTGTACTCCTTAGGTGGATCGAGTAGCCTTTGGTTGTACAGCTCAAGGGAATGGTCTCATTGCCGGGACTGTCCACATGATAGTCGTTAGACAGAGCAACGATCGCTCACAAAATCCATTACAACATTAAGGAATTCGTCAAAACTATTAATACCCCGTTATAATAAAATAAAAAAATATAATAATATTGACAATAATTTTGTAATATAACACTAGCCTTTTCCATTCATCCGACTGTATCATAATAATAAACTATATATCAAACTAGTTAGAGTAATGCACAAGCAGTATTTAACCTGTTAGGAAATTAGTGGCGTGACCGTTGAATGAATGTGTGTGTGAAAGGATAGCCAGCGAACGTTGAATGAATGTTAGAAAAGAATATAAGGAGGAACAGAATTAAAATACTCTTATTTAATCTCTATATTTAAATAGAAAAACACAAATTACCATGCAACCATTATATGATTTGTTAAAGCATTGTTATTATTTTTAACACCCATGTTAAGTTAGGTTTACTAAGTTATTGACTGAAGCAATGATTATCTTATGTATATTACTGAGTGTTTTAGTCATACAGTCTAATCCAGTGTAAAACATAAATTAGATAAATAATACTTATATTTATACAGCAAAGGAACAAGAGAAGTGGCTGTGCAAGTGGGAAAGAGTATGTAATCTTTTAATTTCTACACCTGCTAATTGTGAACTTGCAAGTACAATTTATAAGTCGAATAAAGATGTTAATTTTAATCTAAATACCCATGGGAAATATAATATAACTGTAGAAAATTATATAAATATATGTTAACTTCATAATTATTGTATAAGTTATTAACAAATATTAGTTCAAGCAGTTCTAGCCTTGGCAGACAACAGAGCTGAGAGCTGCGTGTTACTTAATAACATGCATAGTCAGCGCCAGCTATACCGCCACACCTTGGTTACTGATCATAGTCTAGACTACTTCAAACTGTGAATTACATTATGTTGATTTAATATTCATTAATGCATGCCAATGATTTACAGGCATCTTCTGTAATGAACTATCTCAAGGAATTGTATTTGAGAAACAACGGGACACAATACTGAACGAAAATGAATTGTGTTTAGTATTAGATTTTAATATTAAAGATTTAAGTAAGAAAATTGTAACCATTGAATCACTGTATGAAATAGTCAAGGTGCAATTAACAAATCTTACAAAAGAGCAAGAAGCATGGTTTAGAGATATTAAGTTTGAATTAGATAAAGTCAAATCGTCACTAGACTCTTACAAATCTGATTTAGAGGATTTGCTAGAACTTTTACCTAGTGAACGCTTTAAGAGAGGATTAATTAATGTAGGAGGGCATGCAGTTAATGTAGGAGGGCATGCAGTTAAGTATTTATTTGGTATAGCCACTTCAATGACCTTGAAGAACCAAATGCTAAAGTTAACGCCTTGCATGACATAGCCCAAGCAGTCGTCCATAGTCGACAAGATCAATTAACACTGTTCTAACATCAATTATTTGTGAAACACGATAATTGTAAACAAATTATAGTTTTTCTCTCAATTAGCCTTGAGCTAGAGAGATAAACATAAACTGCTCATACAAATTTGTAATTTTTTGCAAGTAATAAATATATTTGAATTGAATTAGAAATGTTAATTCTAAGATAGGGCTTAATTCTAAGGCTATTGTAGAACTAATGGAAAGATTAAGTAATTTTAGTGAAAAGAATTGAATGAATCAGAAGAAAAAGGGTTCACTATTGAATATCATGTTACTTCATTCATTGTGTTGTGCATAGTTTTAAGTATAATGATACTGTGTGTAGTTTATCTTTGTTTTAGAAAAATCATAAATTGCCAAAAGATTGTTGTGCTAAGGAACCGACGTCGCTCTAGCCCTAGTCCTAGCAACACGCCCCACGCTCCTACCATTGTGATAAGCGAGGCACTGCAGGACCTAGTACAAGCAAGGCAAGAGACGATATCACGCTCATAAAGTATTGTGAGTGTAGGTACTTATGCCAGTGATAATGAACTCTTGTCTCGAGAGGAAATAGAATAATTTTTAATGGAAATAAAGTCATTTGTAACCCTTGATAGATCAGTAGTGAGAATGTATTATATTAAATAGTTGTGCTAAATGTACAAATAATTAAATAATTTTCTTATGTATGACCATATCGACCAACTATGTGGGAAACTTAGCACAGTTAAATATGTCTTAAGGCGTTTAAAACAAGTTGCTAGTCCAGAAATAGTAAAATGTGCATACTATGCTCTCCTAGAGAGTCACTTGAGGTACGCAATAACTGTCTGGGGCAACTCCTCTAAATCTAACAATCAAAAGGTACTAGTGCTTCAAAAAAAAAGCAATCCGTATACTGACGGGAACAGGACCTCTAGAATCTTGTAGAGGTGCTTTTAAACAGCTAAGAATACTAACCTCAGTAGCCCTGTACATCTTAGAAGTGGTTTCATATGCAAGTCAACAACATCTCAAGAGGAAATGACGTTCACACCCTCAACACAAGAGCTGCACACGACTACATACTTCCCACCCATCGTCTGACTCTCTACGAAAAACAACCCACTTATGCTTGTGCAAAATTTCTAAACATCCTGCCACAAGAGATCAAAAACACAACAGGACAGCAACAACTCCGACGAAAACTGATCAACTGGCTTCTTGACCGGCCTTTTTATACAATAGAGGAATTCTTGAACTGGAGGACTAACTACCCGACCACATCTCTCGAACCATTGTGATTTATCAAAATTGTATTTTGTTTAATGACACCATTCTTGTCTCAATGATAATGAATAAAGTATATTGTCTATTGTCTATATTTTGGTAAATTTCTAACTGACTTATTTCACTTCTACTTTTATAATAGAAATAAATAAATGTTAATTGTATAATTTCTGTTAGGGATGTGTAATTAATTAATGGGTTATATAGCGATAGAATATTATATAGTAGGGTGACAAATTGACTATGTTATGTACTAATGATGATTAGAATAATATGCTATTAAATGGTTAATTATTAGTGATAGTTTGTTCTTGGTACGTAGTATGATAAGATAATGAATCATTGTCATTGAATTATTACCTTGAGTGTCAACTCAATTGCTAAATTATTCCTCAATTTTACTATGGGTTATTAATTATTTTCATATTATTATTTGTTACTTATGTTGTAACCATTACTTATATTACTATAACATTATTATGCATCAGCTAGATTTCAATGCCTTACGTATAACCAAAATAAAATGAAATTGTTTGTACTAACTAAGTTGATGTTGTGATTGGAGTCAGTGTACAGAAGCGACCAAGACAGGCAGACGGGCGGACTTCCGCTGACGCTGCATTCGTAGATGTAGTAATGATAGTTGAACCACTTTGTTGTTTTTAGTCTTTTACTAAGGAATTGCAAGCATTTACAGCTAGTAATCCTTTCTAATATGACGAGTTACCTCCTCATTCAGTCAGAATAACAATTAATTAATAATATGTTTTTCAGCGAAGTTCTTTAACGATTAATTAAAGTGTTTTAGTAGATTACGTTAAACATACATTTCCCAAAATTGTATCTTAGCGACCACGTGGGCTACTCAATCCACGGCGGAAGCTAAGGTCGTTCGCCTGACTGCATTGTCATCACCGTGCCGATCGTATGATCCGATCGGACCAATCACCGATTGCCATGCGAAGCATGGAGGTGGCCAGGAGGGGTGAACTCTGGGAGATCTCGATGAGTGGTTATGAGTTATGTCTTGGTCGGCTCTTGGCTAATAGTAATTATCAGATATGTTTAGGTTACCGTAGTTAGACGATACGGGACGTTGGAATTTTGTTCGTTTTACGATATAACATTATGTACTGAATCTATTTTTATGAAATGAAATGAAATGAAAAATGTCTTTATTTATATTCAAGAGGCGAAGTTAGGGCTGCAAAGCCCTCTCTACCACTTAACCTCATCATACATAATAACATATTTTCAAATATAAATAACAATTTACAAGGAAATACAAAATAGAAATTGCAATGTACGAAGTAAAACATATAGTCAAAAAATGTGAAACATTAAATTTAACTTTAAAAATATTTCAACTATCTCAAACAAAACTACAGTTATTCATAACATTTATTCAAAACTACATTCATTCGGCACTCATTATCGCCACCACCAAGCCACAGCGCCACCAGCCACTACTCCCACGAGGCCCACAGCAGATAGCACCTCACCTCCGCCCCAAACCAAGTGCACTTATCGATGGAACTGATATTATCAGGCAGAGCATTCCAGAGCCTGCACACGGAGACAATAAATGATTTGTTGAAAGTGGTGGTGCGGTGAACTGGAATAGCTAACATTGACTCACCACGTCTGGTTCTACGCACACCAACTTGTGACAGATAAACAAACTGCTCTGACAGATAATTAGGAATTTGGTTTTGAAGAATACTGTGCAACAAAATCAGGATAAGCAATTGTCGAAGATTGTTTAAATTTAAGATGGATAATTGGTAGAAAAATGGAGTAACATGATCCCTTCGCCTCAGGTTGAAGTACAGTAATTTTGGGCACGCTGTAATCTTTCCGCGAGCTCAACAGACATGTCATTGATTACAGTATCACAGTAATTAAAGTGAGTGAAAATTAAAGTCTTTACTAACCACACCTTGACATTGAGAGGGAAAAACATGGCAAATCTTTTCAAAGTGTGTATAGCAGCAAAAACTCTATTACACATTACAGCAACTTGATCAGTCCACTTCAAGTTTTTGTTCATAATAAATCCTAGGTTTTTAACTTTGTCAGAAAACGGTAATTCTGTATTGTTAAGTTTGAGTTTTGGTATATTTGTCAGGTCAATTTTAGAAGTGAGTCTAGTAGAGCCCAACAATATTGTTTGGGTTTTGGCCTCATTGAGCTTTAAGCCATCCTTGACAGCCCAATTTGTGATAGACTGGATATCACAGTTAATGTTAGTTACGGCAGTAGGCAAGTCTTTCAGAGTGGTGAGTATATATTTGTAGGTCGTCAGCGTATAAGTGGAATTTGCAGAAATTGATAACAGTAGTAAGATCGTTAATGTAGAGTAAGAATAAGAGTGGCCCAAGCACAGAACCCTGGGGCACCTCTAGTCACCAGTTCCCAGTCAGATTTTCTGTTGTCTGCCTTTACACACTGCCGACTGTCCGTCAAGTACGACCTGACCCATTCAATACAACCATCAGAAAAACCACCAGAGAGCATTTTTATATAAAGAAGGGGATAGTAAACGCAGTCGAAAGCTTTAGAGAAATCAAATAGGGTCAAGATGGTAAGTAGGGACTTATCAATAGCAAAGCGGACATCGTCAGTAATTTTAAGAAGGGCAGTGGAAGTACTGAATCTTGAACGGAATCCAGATTGGAAATTGGACAATAATCCAGCACTCTCCATAAACTATGACATCTGACGGTGGACTAACCTTTCGAGGCATTTTGACAACGCTGGCAAGATACTGATAGGTCTGAAATCTGATGAAACTTTTTGTAGAGGGCGCACAATAGCAGATTTACACTCAGACGGTAAGGTAGATGTGGTTAAGGATTTATTGAGAATAGCTGTAATCACAGTCAGTATTACTGGAAGTAAAAGTTTGAGAAGTTTAATAGGGATTTTATCAGTACCGACTGCGTTGCTAGTCAACCTCATCACAGCATCAAGCACATCAGCCTCAGTCACCGGAGTGAAGAAGAACTGATGGCGAGGGCGGCAAAGAGTGGCATTCAGCTCACTGACAAAGTCACTAGCTCTGGGCAGATCGATTGGAATGTTAATGAAATATTTATTTACGATATTAAGATCAAGGGAAACAGGTTTGTCACTATTGGTCTTACCAATGCCTAGCTCCCTGACCTTAGACCACAAGCCTTTAGTACATATGGCACCAGAGAAAGATCTATAATAGAATCGTATCTTAGCATTGCGAAATTGTTGCTGAGTCTTATTCCTCAGTCTTTTATCCTCCGCCCAATCGTCAGATGACTTAGTTCTTTTAGCCTTACGAAAAGCAATGTCCCTTAACCTCTGTAGTTGACGTAAGTAGTCATTAATCCATGGGGCTGGTTTCTTGGTGACCCTCTTAGTGGTCAAGGGAGCATGCTTATCAAGGAGACAAATTGTGAAATTACTAAACATGTTTACCATAATAATGACATCAGGAGCGTGGATTATATCATGCCAAGACATTAGGAGTGCATCAGACAGAAATGCATCAGAATCAATATTATTGAGTCTCCTGTGATGAATTTGGGTTCACATTTAGGGGTGGTTAGATGATATACACAAAATATTAAATCGTGTCTTGACAGGCCAAGGACAGGGTGCTGACCGTGGTGCACGACATGGGACAGGTCAGACAGCCATGACGTCCAGCCATGTATCAGTAGTAGCAGTGTGATGGGCTGCTCACTTGTAAAGGCAGTATAGTCATGTTCAAGGCCACCCAGAGACTTTTGGTGGCCCGGGGCAAAGTTTACCATGTGGCCCCTTCCTTATCTTCAAAATAAATTCTATTACTTTGATTTTCAAATATACTATAATTGATATTTTATTTTTAGCGCATTCTACAATATTTTTACTATCTCTTTCATTAGATTACTATTGTAATTAAGATTCTTGTTCATGGACGTTATCTCAGGGCTAGCTAGGCTAGCAGCGAAGCTCCGGTAAGTTTTTCTCTAATGTAGTAAAATACGGACACCAGTATACTTTGGGTTCTTGAGGGGGGGGGGGAATTTTGTAAACCTTCTGTTGTGTTTATGATTTGCGATTTAGGTTGTTAAATTGGGAAAATAATATTAACAGCATTAAGATGTTTGTTAGAGTTTTTACGCTGTACGTTAAATGAATACGGTAAACGGTATACGTTATTTTTCTACGTTTACCGTGTTACATAACGTATAACGGACCCGCTATTTCATGAGGTTTGCCGTATTATTGTAGCATACGGCTAAACTCTGCTGTAGATATTAACATAACCTAAAAGTCAAGTGTACATGTTCCATGAAAACTGTGTCTGAACGTTTACCTTGCTAAACATGGAAAACAGCGGTTGAGATTTACCAAAAATAAACTTGTAATGTTTTGTGAAGAAGTGTTGTGTTAAAACACAACATATTTATATTTTCCGGTGCATTTCTCAAACGCATGTAATCAAGTAAAACAGCATCTTCTAGCTCTTGATATCTTATAGCTCCTAATGCTGATAAGGTCTGAATTAATTCCTTAATATATGGGAGTAACAAGTAAAGTACAAACTTGAATGAGGATAAACTTTGTATTAAAAATCATTTGGTTTAGCAGTAAGTTTTTATAACTTACATTTCAGCTATGGAGCTGCAAAAACTATTTGAAAGAAGCTCCTACACTAACCGTTAAATAACAATTTTAAAGTTTAGGGTTAGCGTTTAGCATGAATTTCATAAGATGGCAAAAAACAAATACAGTTTATTTTAAGATTTCAGAGTAACACAATACTAACAAATATATTTTGCATGTTTAAAAAAAGTAAGTTCATAAACTTTAAGTTAAGTTGGCCGAACTCAATAAATTTTCATAAATCTCCTTG
Source organism: Stictocephala bisonia (assembly GCA_035578905.1). Lineage (NCBI taxonomy): Eukaryota > Metazoa > Arthropoda > Insecta > Hemiptera > Membracidae > Stictocephala > Stictocephala bisonia. The sequence continues at coordinate 26,755 of JAQJVL010004075.1, forward strand.
AAACTAGTTGTACTGGTTGAAGGCTGAAAACAGTCATATTTTTTTCTGAAGAGATTACTTTTTAAAGTAAAGAACCATTCTTTTTAAGGGCTTCAAAAAAGTCAATGCGTGACATGTCACTTTAATGCTCATTATAACTTCAACCGTCCCCAAAGGTTACTCAGTACACAAGTGAAAAATTCATTCAACTAGTGCTGAAGTCCCGGGTAGAGAAAGAGCAATCTCCACAACACTCTTTCAAAATGCTCATACTTATTTTCGGCTAAGTTCAAGGTTGAAAAATTCTTCTTTATTAAGGGGGGAAGTGTGTGATAGTGAGTCATAATCAATCAACATACAACACACAACCTCACAAGATTGTCGATTGCCCAAAGTAATAGTAATACATGTTTAGTTTGTCTTTTTTACAATATGAAATATTTAAAATATTTATATTTAATACTAAAAGGACGAAAAATACGGGTATCTAACAGGTTTTTCTTTTGTACGGTACAGACACGACATTGAATGTAAAATACAAACAGTCCGTACAAAATATGGACGTATGGCAACTCTAATTCTCGGCGATATCAGCTGTGGGTGAGGGAGGGAGGGGCCAATATATTTGTATAGGCCACTTGGCTTCGCTAGCTATTTTATTCTTCTTATTCTTACATATGAGACGCCGACACAACGTTGTTGGTATTTTAAGGCGAATATGAATGATAGCTAAATAGCAAGCTTAGACTGAGAGTGGCCGAATGCTCACGAAGTAAAATAATTTGGCGAGCGTAAATATCTAGTGCTTTAAAAACCAGTGAAATGAGAGTTGAGTTTATGTTATTGTTTTCAAAACAGGTTGCAAACCACTGGCTACGTAGCTAATCAATGTTGGACATTAAAACATCTAGTTTATACTCGTGATTTGAAGTTTGTCTTTGTGTTCAACTTTAAAACTATTCAATTTTTATTTCACATGCATAAAAGGCATTGTGTACCAACTTAATTTTCTCAGCATAAAACACAGTGACATTTGTGTCTGTCAAATTGGACACTATATCATTGATGTAAAATGATCACAATGAACACGTCCGTAGAGTGACAGTGTTACTGACCCTTCCGCTCAACAATAGACGTACAGTGGTTCTATCATAGTTAATTTCACTTATCACGTAATAAACAATAAATACATACTGTATAATGATTGTCAAACATATAAATGGCTTACTCGTTCACCAGTGACAGTAAAAAGTCATGAAAACAATTTTGAAAGGTCGTAGATTGGTTATATTTATGTATAACAACATTAATCAATCTTGCTATTTGTTTGGGAGCAACCCATACGTGGGCATAAATGGTTTTTAATCAAGAGCTACTCTATTGAATATGTTGAAAATACGCCTCTGTTACTGTTTCAGGGTAAATTAAACCAGGCAATATAAGGGTTATAACAAGTTAAATGTCACAAAATAAATATTTTTCAAAAGGAATTTTACAAATTTGAACAATGATGAAGATGTTTTATCTATTAACGGTGTACTTAAGAGCTCCTCTTTTCATTAAGATCTACGTCATAAAATTTTGGTAAAATGTCTTTACGAACATCCATGTCATAATAACTAGTAAATTTAAAATGTCAAACATTAGAGAGGAACTAAAAAAAGTTGCATATACAGTAAACTCTGGTTAACCGGTTAAATATGATGGAAGGTGAATATGGATGGTACAAAACGTAACAAAAGTTTTATTTTTAAACAAGAATATGCCACTCAATTCCTCCCGCAATAGCGTAGTGCAAGTGAATGTAAAGCATCATACACACATATTGTTGCACATCCGGTAGTCGAGCGGTGATGTTGTTGTATGCATATTACCAGATTTAAGTACCTAGATATCTACTGTAATTTAGTGGTTTCATCGTTAATTTATTCTTTTTATACTGTAAAAATATATCATTTAATTTGCAGTATATTACAATACTATATTGAAACATTTATAGTCTATTTTTACTGATTTCAATAAAACGTTACCATAAATAACTGGGCCTAAGCTTTAGCTTTTTGTTCTCTCAAAATCTGTATTAATCTGGAAATGGAATATGAATCATAGCAAATTAAATTAATTAATAATTATAGTAGGTTACTAGGAAATCCAAAAGAACGCATTAAACTACTAAATATCACTCTATAAAATACAACAATAACAAAATAATTCTTTCTTGGATGACAGTAACCAGACAGACTAATGATTGACGATGCCAAGTAAGCAATACACACGACCTAACCTTTTCTTCCAGCCACGTTGTTACAACATTGTACATTTTGCCTGCAGTTTTTTGGGTGCAAAACACAGTGACTACTGAAATATGACTACTATTTCTTAAATTTAGTGCATATATTGAAAAATTAGCTGATCAGTGCCGGGAAAGAGTACAACTACCACGTTCGAACGGAGTGCCGTCACCTACTCCCGGCTTTGAAACCAAGTTTGTAGAACCTTTTCTCATAAAGACTTTTCGACCTATTTAAAATGTTTTTACTTAAATTTTGTTTGCTTATTCGATTGTATTGTTCTTAGGCTTCCCCTTTTTTATTACAATTTATGCATTTGCATACTTTAGACCCCAGATTACTGATTTCTCGTTTTCACATTAAATAGAGGTATTATTTTGCTACGACGAGACAATGGATTTTCAAAACACTAAATCAAGATTATTTATTTACACAAACAAACAGAATCGGTGAAAAAAATACAAAATAATATTAAAATGTTAATCAATAAACCAATACAAATACATATAAACAAACAATCACTGTATGATCTTAAGTTAATAGTAGTAATACATCATAGCTACTGGTTGTGTAGGGAATATGACGCGACCACGCAATTGATTTTCCTACCACTAAAAGCCAAGATAGAGTTGAAATTTTGGACAACTATAACAATTTTGTTTGAAATAGTATTTACTTTTGAAATTAAACTTAAAAAATAAAACATTCAGAAACGCACTTGTCCATCTTGTATTAAATGCGGTCCAAAAACGGAGTTTTGAGTAATACAAATGTAAAGTTAGTGGGTCTTTTGACAGGTTTTATAGAAATAGTGTACGAAAACAGGACATCTCATAGGGGTGGTCCACTGTCCACACAACTCAAGTATATTTATATGTTCGCAAACTGGAGAGATATTTTGGAGTGTTCACAGGCTGGACGACTTTACACTTGTTCGCAAACAAAACAACCGGCGAGGGGTACAGTTGCAGTCAAACAACAACCAGAGCGTAGGCCTATGCTGTCACACCACTATGCCGACTGCTGACAAACTTCAAAGACTAGTGTACAACTTGCTCCAAAAGGCTCCCTGGTTGCTGTAAAACCAATGGTTTAGTTTAAACATTTTAAAACTAAAACTGGAAGACTTATCTGGCCTAATATCACTTTTGATATTTTGAAAAAGGCCTGAATCGTTTCTTATCTAGTAGATTTTAAGTATTTTATTTTTTGTTGCATGAAATGTGGCCCCCCTCTGAACTAAGTCTGTGTGGCCCCGGGGCAATCTGCCCCCCCCCCTCTGGGCGGCCCTGGTCATGTTACAAGAGTGAAACATTCTTGTTAAGTAAGTGTGATCGTAAGTAGCAGGGCCCAAAAGGTTGAGTTAAAGTCACCAGTTACAATGACATGACTTTAACGAGCCATAAGATCAAGAAGAATGGATTCAAATTCAACGAGAAAACCAAGATTAGGTGCCCTATAACAAACAGAAATTAAAACATGTATATTATTAACAGAAACATCAAGAAACATGTACTCTGGTCGCCCCAACCTGGTGGTGTCAGAGGAGTACAGCATTGTAGTGGGTAAATTAGATTTGACAAAAGCAGCAACTCCTCCACCACCTTTGGACAGACGATCATTACGTTAAAGAGTATATCCAGATAGATCAACACTTTTATCTGATATATTAGGCTTGAGCCAGGATTCGGAAATTAAAACGATATCAAAAGAAGAAAATTCAAAAATTAAACGAAATTCGTCAGTATGACCAAGAAGAGTTTGAGTATTGACATGGGCTGTCTTAGGAAGTCTGGAGTAGGGAGCAAGGGTGCTGGCGAAGTGATCTGATTGCAAAGTTGAGGGTGGCAGGGGGGAGGAAGAGAGAGATGCCATCACGGGGTCACCCGACGGCTGTGCGGTCAAGCAGCCAGCGGCCACAGCAGCATAGCACGGTGACGGTAACCACACACATACACACATATATACACACAAACTGAATAACTTACTAACATACTCAGTATCATAACATAATTAATGTCCGCACTCCAGCAAAACAATGAGAAATAGACTGAGCAGGAAATTATATAAACTTTACAAACAAGAGGATGCAATTTTAAATTAAATAACACATAATTGATAATTGAGCCAAAATAATGCTATATTAAAATGAGAGAATGCATTACAATTATTTTCATTGTTGTGTGCGGTATTATCAATCAATGGCAAACATAGATTTTAATTAATTATACTAACTTAATACTGTATATACATGAAATAATTGAATAAAAGTGAAAAGATTGAAATTACAGGATATTTAAATGAATTTAAAATAAACAAAATTTATAAAACTAAACCGATTTGGTTCAGACTGATGTAATATTCAGTCATATTTTGGCGGGTTATCAGAACAATTGAACATTCGCAGGAAAACTAAAGTTATATATTTAAAACTAACGGAATCAAAATTAACTTCTAAAAATAAAATAAAGAACATATAAGATTTACAATTACAACAAATTAAACAGAGCTAACTTCTTCCAGATTAAATAAAGGTATTTTAAGAAATCGACAAAATTCAAACAATTCCAACTTCTACAAAACAAATTATACGTTACAGAAATTAACAAAATTAAACAAAACCACTGTACTACAAATTAAATAAAAGAAATTAAAAGAAAAAGAAAGAAAATAAAAGAATCATGCCATTGTTAGAACATAAACAATAAAATTTTAGACCAATAAACTTTCAGCATGTCAACAATAACTGTTCATTCTGCCAACTATTCTGCATTATCTAACGTAATACATTTTTATAGTTTTATTGTTTTTGAGAAGTTTTTGCTATGGAATTTACTACATTGAAAAAATTAACTTGGTTGAATTTTCTAGACAAAACACTGTAGTGCAGCAGGTTTTTATCTTCATAGACGTGCACTCAAAGGTAACTACAGTACGTTACAGTACGTTACAAACTGAAAGTTTGTCACACCCTATATGATTCTTCAAACTCAGAATCAGTTTAGCAAATACAGTATCACTTTTTTCAAAGTTCTTAGATTCACAGCTCTTACATTTTTAAGGTAAATAAATATTATTGTAAAGTTGTTCTGAAGGCGTTTTCCTTGCGAACACAAGGTGAACTATTATAAATTAGTTTAAATTTTTTTTAACAGGATGCATGTGTGAGACTAAAAACCCTTGTGTGAGCAGAGTAAAAAGGTAGATGGTTGGAGAGTTTAAACAAAAAAAATCTAATCAATCAGAAAAACAAGTTAGGAATTGTCTTTCAGTGTTGACTATTAAAATTTTAATTAATTTATTTCAAGTAGCTAATCCAGATAATTACTCACGTTGGAGTTGTTCTCAATTCTTCTGTATCAATGAATTTGATGTATTGGTTTTGTGACTCTTCTGCAAAAGAAGAGGGTGACTGGCTGCTGCATTGAGGCCCAGGGGTGCTGAGAGCACCGTTAGCCCACTCTGCAGGGCAGGGAGAGACATCAAGAAAATTGCTTTGAAGAACGTTGTTTACTTTTTCTGAAACCTAAAATTAAGCCTTATAAATATAAGCCACAACAACTGTTAAAACAACTCTGCCTAATATTTTTAATTCATGCATAAAATTTAAGTTCAACAGTTCAATAACTTGATAAGTAGATATTAATGTGTTTTCGTCATTCTAAATTGAATTTGATAAATATCACGTATAACTGATATACCTGCTTCTAGAGTAAATACAACCCATCTAGTTCCCAGTTACATATAGAAGAATAAATAAGCCATTGATTTGAATTATTGGATGAGAATGGGTGTCATCTACGTAGCATATTGACAAATTGCCAGATATCTTTATGAGGTTGGCAGAAGGTTGAAATGGCTACATGGTTACATACCTTAAAACATCATGGCAAAAACAAATAATGATATTTTCAAGATATTATTTTTATTTCTTTTTTGACATTATTTTTAGAATATTTTTGGACATTTTACAAGAGGAAAAACATTATTTCCATTTACACCCAGACAGTGAATCATGATGCAAACCACAGAGTATTGAAGTTGAGCCACAATTGCAAAATTCTCTTACAGCTTTAATAAAGTTCCTTTAGGGTGCCAAAAATATATGAACATGAAATATCAAACTACTCAAAGATATAATAAAAATGGTTTTTTGCACAAAACATATTCTAATTCCTACATAACATGGCCTACTTACGTTGGCTTTAAATTAGGATATACTATTCTATGGAGTCTTACTAAAGATGTTATTCTCTGATAGTATTTTATGCATTTAGATACTGAATACGACAAACTAATCAAAGCTGTTACAGCGTAAATTAAAAAATAAAGGTATTTATTTAAAGCATTCATTATTAATAAATTATACGTTATTATTTTTTTAAATAAAGATTGCTGTAATATGAACAGTCGATTTACTAAAACAAAAGTGTTACCATATATTAAATTGTTTAATTTTACATCTTGTTAATTGTACAAAATAAATCAATTTTTTTCTTGGCTATTCATTGTCTTGTACAATGGCACTGCAGACAATTACTATTTCGATTAATTATTTTGATTTTTTGAAACTCAAAGAGCTTGACTAAGTAACATACTTTGGTAGTTTTGTTTTTATTTTGAGTAAACTCATTTAGAGACTAATCATTAACACCATGGAGATCATACATATACCTGAAGATGACTTCATACAAGTCAAAATGTAGATCGCACAAAAATATGAAGAAATGCGTTAAAGGTATTTTTTTAACAATAATATTTTATTTTGCTATACACTTTCTAGAGGCTTCAATTTAAATAATTTCTACTCCAATTTAACATTTCTAACATAGTGGTGGGAAAGAAAAAAATCTATGTAAGTATACGAATATTTCTTGTTAACTTAAAATACATCTTTCTCAGGCTATTTGGGCCAACTCAAAACAATGTATTGAAGAAATGTCAAGCAAATCATATTACCTGATTATAACTGTCTCCAAGATCAGTTGATATATTCGACTGTTCGTTATTATGTTGAATTATTTGCTCTATTTTACGAGACCGCTCATTACATTCCTTTGTCAGATCCTATAACGTGTAAGAAATGGTTTTTTAGAATTAATAGCAACAAACATTTTCTTATTATATTCCAATTGAACAATAATTTATACATTAAAATGCATTATTGAATATAATGAAATCACACGATCTTCTAACTGGCAGCAAAAAACCTGCTGCAAACATAACTAAAATAATCATCATAGTAAAGATGTATTAGCCACTCAACTGCTTTAAACGACTTTACTCGTTTTTGGTTGGCGTATGCACAAGTTGAGTAGTTCAGTACTCACTAAGCAATGTGCTGCAAACTACTAAAGTCGGTACTGATTATTTCTTTTCAATAGAGTGCTGACATCTGTGAGAGATTTGGTGAACTACTTAGTCTTCTTCATTGTATCAACAGAGTGATTTTCATTTCAATTTACAGCTGTTATCTGCTTGTTATTTATGTTTGGAAGTGTCATAAAAACTGTGTCTGGTAGTGGATTTCAAGCAACTGTTATGGATGGGAAATAGATCATTTATTTGGTGAAAACAATGATTACTTACGTGTATCAGTCAATCAATCTGTCCACAAGAGAGAACTAGACGACGTGTTTCAAATCAACAGATTCATGTCTCTATTAAATTGAACTTATATGAAACTTATTTGATACAAAGTTCACATGCGTAAAAACTCTCAGTAAAAAAAAAAAAAAAAAAACACTGATTACAAATATGATAAAACTGGAGTTTATAAGATCTCATGCACAGATTTTACAGAGTACTAAATAGGACAGGCAGGAAGATCTTTTCTCACAAGATTAAAAGAGCGCTATCCTGGGCCCAAGAACAATAAACAGAAGTCACATGTCACTCAGCACCTCCTTGATGCTTATCATTCTCTTAAATCAATAGATGAAATTTTACAGATATTTTCTTTTTGCCATAAAAATAAACTGTTAAAACACTTTGGAAGAATATGAAATATAAAAGTCTAAAAATAATCTACATTTGCTCAATGACAGAATTAATTTTGAATCTAACATATTTTTCAACACTCTCATACACAAAACAATGTCAATGGTCACATTCATTTGAGTGAAAACAATGATAGAGGTGAGAGAGGGAGAAGACTGAAGTGTACTCCAGTTCCTGTCTGTCGCTCGCCCACAGGACTGTATAAGTGCATGCCGGAACATAGTTTTACAGATGTGAACTTTGTATCCAATAAGTTTCATTTAAATTTAACTTAATAGACAAAAACCTGACGATAATCTGTTGATTTTACATTTGTGTCGTCTAGTTCTCTCTTCTGGACAGATTGACTCATTGATACACATAATTCATTGTTGATCCTCTATTCGGGGCTAAAATGACTGATTTTAATGAAAACAATGATTTGAGTGGCTTATTTTCTGATAACAATGTCTATAATGATTCTGAGTATAATCAGAATTAACAAAGTGACTATGAAAGCACTAGTAAGAGTGGTGCTCCTTAACCTCCCCCTACCAAAAAAGATGTAAAAAAACAACAGGTGTGCCTAGGTTATAAATGAAAAAGGTTGATATGTAATTTATATCTTGACTAATGTTCCTTTGATCCTTTTATTTAAAATGTTGACTATCCAAACAGGGGAATACAATTGTTTTAGTGATATTTTTGTAAAAGCAGGAATATAAAAAAAAATAATAATAATAATAAAACAGCACAGGAGAATAGACAAGCGCAATTAATCCAGCAGTTGAGAGGTTAATGAAATAACATCCTTCTTTAAACATTTGATCATGTTAGACATATATTTGAATGAGACACAACTGTGAATGTGGAGACAGGATCCCAGTCACGTTGTTGTACTGGGCCAAGCAAGCTCTTTAGTTTTCCACAAACCTGCTTGCTGTTCACACTGAGTGAGCCCTCAACATACTAACCAAATGAATCACTCCACTTCTGTGATGCGGCAAATTTCCCTTCAGACTCTCCACTTCCTTTTCAAGTCCCCGTCCAATCACAGTTACAGTCCAATCAATTTTTTATTGTCAAAATACAAAGGCAAACCATATTTTCCCTGTTAATCATTCATATGAAAGTACCCCAGTCCTGTATTAAACTACTCCTAAGAGGGACGGACACTTTCATACAATTTGCTGTGCACATTTTTTTTTTTATGTGTCACTTATTTAACTTTTTGATCCAATGGAAATATTTTCATTTTGTTCCTTATTCATTTGAGTATGTGCATACAAAATATAAATACAATACAGCAATAACAACTATTAAAAAAATCTTTTTTGTAATATATGACAAATTTGTATGAAACTGCCCCACTTTCCCCTACCTGATAAAACTTGGTAGCCTGGTACACTGTAGAAAGATACACAATCAAATCACTAAAAGAATTGGATAGTGAAATATTTCAGGGCCACTGGCCTCTTCTTCAGTCACTAAACAACCTCCTTTCCTTTCATAACTACTGAAATCCTACGCCTAGTGCCCCAAATTTAACCTAAAACATGATTTCTAATATATACACATCTAATGCTTTTATATTGTACTCTTAAATTATAAATAACAAAAGTGATGAATAAATGATTGTATTCATTTTAATTGTTTTAACTCACTCTTAATTTCAATCTTAACTTGTTCTTTTCTTCAATTAGATTTTTACGCTTCTCCAACAGCTCTTCAGCCTTATCAACGCGCGTTTTTAAAACTGATATTAGATGTTCAGCTTCTGGATTATTTATTATTTTTGCAATATCTAGACATGTTTTCAGATGATCAGATCGTATCAGTTGTTCTTCTATAATCTGAAAAAATTCAAAAATGGATATTTTACTATATATCTACGATAAATAAAAGGCAAAGCTCTCACTGACTCACTCACTCATCACTAATTCTCCAACCTCCCATGTAGGTAGAAAGCTAAAATTTTGTACACTGTTTCTTTAGGTGTTAAATAGGACAACTAAAGTATTTTCATCTTGATAGAGTACTCCTAACGGGTAGAAACCGTCCCTAAAAGATTGTTCCATAGGGACAACATTGGGTTGATTTTAGTAAATTAATAACAGTTGTTTTGTAAATAAATAAACATTTTTACTTTTAATGTTTGACATTATACTATTGATATATTTTTAATACTATACTATGAGTTTAATCTTCAGCTGTTAAACAAAATGAAATCAAACCCAAGTGATACCATTGGGTATTTATACTAATAAATATGTAATGTTTATACTAATAAACACAAGTAGTGTGAGTGAGATACTGTAAATAAATTTAATATTGTGATTTTACTTTTTACAGTTAATCGACTATTATTTGTTGTCAAAAGTCACATGCCGAGGCTGAAGGCCAAGGTGTATTAAGCGCAGCGAGCGTCGAGGCTGGCACGTGAAGCGTGCAGGGTTGTGCCCTCTATAAAAAGAAAACCCCTGGATTACTCACTCATCACTAATTCTCCAACTTCCCATGTAGGTAGAGAGCTGACATTTTGTACATTGTTTCTTTCGTCTAAAATAGGACAACTAAGCAGTTTTCAAGCCGGTACCTCCATAGGGCTCCGTCCCACAGGCTTTCAAAGTTAATACATTATGCTTATGGTAAAAAAATGAATTGAAAGAATTAAATACAAAAATTAAACAGTAAACAAAAAAGAATGTGTACATTAAAAGTAGGTAGTTTTATGAAATCATCTGATTTATTTTTAAAGAAGAAACTACTGTAACAGCCTTTTTCCAATGGTTTATTAACGTTTTTAGTTATTCAACAAAATATTTGGAGTGACCATTCAATATTCACTACGTGTTTATTATTTAAAGTTGTGTTTTCTTTGTCTGTTTATATTTATTAGTTATTTTGAAATGGATATAGTATTGAGTGTTCATTGACAATCAGGAACTGCCCTTCATGTAGTTCTCATGCCTCCAAGATTTAGTGATGTGCAACAAAACAACTGCGTGAAGCTTCAGCGAAATACATAAAAATCGCACCCAGATATGAATAGAGCTGTGGTTACAAAATACATGCAGGAAAACCACGAAGTAAAAAGAGCAGCTGTTGCAAAATACGTGCAGGAAAATCCCAAAGTGCACAGAGCTTCTGTGTCAAAGAATGATAAAACCCACCAAAAATATCTTCTACGTAAAAGAAAAGTGTTGGCATCAAAATAAATTTTGGATACTAATATGTTCTGACTATATGCTATGAATCAGATGAGAGTACTAAAATTGGACACATGAATGTAGTCTGTAATTACTGTAAGGCACTGAAATGAAAAGAAGAATCCAAAGGAATGTGTTGCAGCAGTGGAAAGGTTGACCTAAATTACCTAGAAATATGACCTGAACCTCTCCATAGTCTTATTGCTGTCGGACAGTCTTTGAAGCAAGTCGGAGTAAACCTAAAAAAAGACTAGTTCTCCCATGGCCAATTCTACGTGGCCTGCTCCAGAGTGATCTTTTCAGACAGTCCACCATTCTTCAGCCAGAGGGTCACACAGCAAATGTTGTTTATAAGGAAGTGTTTCGGAAGTAAAGCAGCATTTTAAATTATTGACAAATCCAAAGAGGCTGCACAGTTTTACCTTAGGTTTAATTATAAAATTTCAAAATAAATTGTTCATTATTATTTGTTTTTATTTGTGAAACCTTAGATCAACCCATGCAAAGCACGGGCAAAACAGCTAGTCTACCATAAACTTACAGCAATTTAAGGAAAATTCATATATCTGTTTATTACATTTCACAAACTTACAAGATTACTTAATTGGGAATACCCACTTGATTGTTTCGCGAGAGGTTGGCACAACTTCAGGATATGATAGTAAACATAAAAATAAGCAAAGAGGTTTCTATAAACTTGTGGCCTATCTCATCTTGTTAAGTGTCTGTTTGTTTCTATGTGTTTTTTATTTAAAAAATTAAATCTCAAACATGGTTTGAGCAAATAATTTGAAACTTTGCATATTTGCTAACCTAGTTAGGGGTATTTCGAATAAAAAAAGCAGTAAAATTATCTTTATCAGTTTAAAAATTGCAGCCATAAGAAATGTTAAAAGTTTAATAACTTAAAAATAATTATTTTTATTGAAAATGTATAACTTTATTTTTGTAAATTTAATAACAAATCCACAGATACCTTGATTTAACCCTCCAACTGATGACCAACGGCATAGCCGTTCATTAAACTGTTTGTAAACTGATAAAGACGGCACAGCCGTTGGTCATTTTTCCACTGTTATTTTACGCAAACGGCTTAAAATAGATAAAAGTAACTTAAACCAGTGTGATCCCCTGTTCATAAAGAACAGTTTCATATCATATAGTCTATATTTGCAAAATATTCTAACAGCTGATTTCAATTTTCAAAGGCCATGCACCTGTCTTGGCTGTCGGCGCGCGCATCCGAGCGTGACAGCTGTTGCACACAAAGGCTTGTTATTACGCAGCTTACAGTTGTGTTTTGTGTTGTGTTTACTGTTTATTTAGTGTGCTAATGTAGCAAGCAAGTCAAGAAGATGTACCACATGTACCAAATGAAAAGGGAAATGGTGGCCATTTACTTGAACATTTACCTGGGAAAAACGAACGGATTTGTGTTGTTTGTGCCAAAGACCCAATTGTAAAAAGAAAGAAAAGTGTATTCTGGTGTCCTAGCTGCAACTGTGGTATACATCCCACATGTTATCACAAGTTGGAGCACTATCCTAGGGCTACACATTCTGGGAGAAGGAAAAGGGCAGAATCCAGTGATTCGGACTAAAAAAAAGTTGTACATAGTTTTAGTTTTTATGAAAAAACAAGGAATCTGTTGTAAATAAGTGTATATATGTAATAACATTTTTTATTCATCGTAAAATTGTGCATATTTAGTGTATTTGAAGTTTCTTTTTTGCTCAAGTGGTGAAAAAATTAAAAACATAGAAACTTGAAAAAAAAAAGTTATTTTACAAACTTTCTTTTTCAACTTGATGTGAAAAATTTCTGAACAGAGGAAAGTTAAATTTTTATATATTTATGTATATCTACGGTTTATAACAAAGAAAATGATATGTATAACATAATACTTAGCTTGTAGGATGTATTTTTAAATAATTTTTGAAAATAATGATGCGCGTGGCTATAAAATGGCTTATCATTCTGGAAGTTTACTACTATCAGTTGGAGGGTTAAAAATCAGTTAGACAATAAAAGAGAAAATAACTTTTTCATATATGTTGTTTAGGGGTTTTCACTTGTATAAAGTTTACTAACCAAATGGATTACTTCATGGTCACTATGAAGAATTGTTTTTGATTATTTTAAATTATCAGCGGTTTTAATATTTTTAAATTAACTATCAGCTATTTTCACTAATATCATATGAATGTTTGGTTATGTCTCATTATTGCTGTTTATTTATTGTTTTGTGTTTACTTGTTCTAAACAAGCATACATGAAAAAGTGCTTAAAACATAAAAATAGCTGATAACTGAAAATAATCTAAAACAGATGTTTATAATGACTTACTTCTTGTAATCACTTTAAATTTCTTAAGACATTGAATTTCTTTAATTCGGTGAGCAGGTCCGAGTAAAATATAATCTGGTTTTTGCTCAAAGAGCTTTAATTTATATTGAACGGAGGGGTTTATTGACCTATTTCTAGTTTTGTAGTTATGAGTATGAGGTGGTACAGGGTTATTTTCTTAAGAGACTGTTTCAAAAATAAAAAGAGACTGGACAGTTAATATTTCTGAGTTATGGTTTTTTAGTTAAGTAGGTTTTCTAAGTTAATATTTCTGAGTTTTTATATTCATTTGTAAAATTAAAAAAAAAAATCATTCAACTTATTACTAAGTTACCTCTAAGTGGATCACCATCCTTTGTATTATCAATTTTTAGTACAATATTACAACATACATGGCTATGTCACAGACTACCTCTGCAAAAAATTATCATCATCGCATTATACTAAAAAGAAGAATAAGGCCCCTAACAAATATTGACACCGCACTAATCGTATATCATTCCCTTTTCGCCTCAAAACTTAGGTACGGCATTTCAGCATGGGGCGGAACATCTGCAACAAACATTAACAAAATTCTTGCTAACCAGAAACGAACAGTCAGGACAATTTTTGGCTAGACCTGTCGGAAGATTATAAACCAACTCATGCTCAAAACAACATACTAACCGTTGTATGTCACTACATCCTGGAAACCGTAATTTTCGCAAGAAACTTACCCAAAAGACAAAATCAAGACTTATATTACACCAGAAACAGACACAATATCGACTTAACGCAACACAGACTATCAAAATTTAACAACACACCAACATATGCCAGATCTAAATTCTACAACCTCCTACCAGACTATACTAAACTTTAAAACAATAAATTCATAAAAGCGCTAAAACAATACCTTATAGCCAAGTCATACTACACAATAGATGAATACATATAGGACCATACATGGGTCATTCCATATAAAATCAACAAATAAAAAATTAATTTTGAACCTTGACCTCTTGGATTTTGATGATTTTTGGTATACTTAGTACCCAGTAAGACTATTAAAAATCTAAAATTTTAGATTTTTTGAGCACTTAGTTTATCAGTTATCAAAGGATCAAAAACGCTAAAATGTACTGCTTTTGATCTGACGCTTGTACTTAAAAGTGGCGTTAAATCAGGCAACAATGCTCTTAGAAAGTCGAAATTGGCATCATTCTCTTCAGAATTTAAAGGCCTTTCATATGACATACAACATACCAATATTACATTCATTTTCATCAAAAATAGTTTTTTGAAAAATCTCAAAAAGGCCCCTTTTGATTTTCTTTGTAAAAAATATGTTATGGACACATGATTTGTGCATCTGTATGTAAAATGTCATCATAGGACATCAATGGGATCATATTTAAAAAATTATTATTGTTGATATAAAACACCATGCTTTCGCTAGTTTTAAGCTAAATTTAAAAAATGACTACAGTTTCTTAATAAGACATAAGACATTTATTTCCAATTAGAATACAACGATGTACATAGGAATTGTCATTAATGATACATCCATCTGGAACAATACTTAATCAATGACAATATTCTAAAAATCTATTAATTAGTCTTAGTAAGTACAGAGTTTAAAATAATGGCCCTGTTTCAGCATTCATGAACTCTTCTATTGAATAAAAAGCTTTATCCCTCAAAAGCCTCTTGACCTTCCTTAAAAATGATTTATAAAAATTGATGATTGTATTTTCTTTGATGAACTTATTTATTATTCTGCATGTTGTGTTATAAGTAGACCGCTCAAATTTACTGGTGCTGTGGAATGGGTAGTATATATAATGCTGTCTTGTGTTATAATTTGAATTATAAGGATTGCCAAATTTATTTTTATTTTTAATATAATATTTACAAATTTCAAAAACGTATAGGCTTGGAAGTGTTAAGATTTTCCTTGATATAAATTCTGATCTACAATGATATCTGAGCGGCTTTTTGAATAATATCCTAATAGCTTTTTTTGTATTTTGAAAATCCTGTTAAAATGTTCTGCTCCCGTGCTTCCCCAAACAACTAATCCATAAGTAGCTAAACTTTGAAAAATAGACTCTTTTAATTACATGATCAGATACACAATTAGATAAAACTTTCAGAGAAAAACAAACTGAATTAAGTCTTTTAGTCAAATAGTCAATATGCTTATAAATGTTAATTGTGGGTCTATATAAATGCCAAGGAATTTATATAGACCCATATTTATATAGGCCATAAATGGTTGTATGGCCAGATTTGTGTAGGGAGGAAATTTAAAATTAGATTTTGAAAAGTCTATTATATGCGTTTTTAAAGGTTTAAATTTTAGACCGTTGGCACCAAACCAATTATTTAAGCCCTCTAAATATTCAGTTACTCTACAGGACAGACACTGTGGAGTGACGCTCCTCACTAGGGCTGAGGTGTAATCTGCATATTGCCATATATTGGCCATATTTACTTTTGAGTAAGAAGGAAGATTGGCCATAAAGATGATAAATAGTATTGGCCCACAAATAGATCCTTGAGGACACCCCACAATACTTTTTTTCCAGTGTGAGTAATATGTTCCTTTTTTGTCGTCAATAGTTACTTTCTGATATCTGTCACTAAAGTATGAACTAAACAACTTTTTCGAAATACCACGAATGCCCTATCTGTCCATTTTTTTCAATCAAGATACTTTTACTCATATTATCGAAGGCTTTCGTTAAGTCGCAAAGACGCCCGCTGACGGCAGCCTGCTTTCAAGTCCATTGTGAACCATATCAGTGAATTTAAGTATTGCGTCGACAGTGGCTAAGTTTTCCCGGAACCCATACTGTTCTTTATTGATTATATTATGTTTTGCAAGAAATGGGAGCAATCGATTTAAAATTAAACGTTTCAATATATTGGAAAAAATTGGCTGTAAAGATATAGGGCGGAAATTATCAAGATCAGGATCATTTTTCTTTTTAATAGGTTTTATGACCGAATATTTGGCTAATTTTGGAAACACCCCTAAGGAAAGTGAATAATTGAAAATGTAAGTTAAGTGAGGTGCAATGATGGTTGATATATGCTTGACAAGGAACATCGGAATTTCGTCCCATCCTGCCGACCTTTTATTTTTAACCTTGCTGATAACAGAAAATATTTCACTGGTTTGGATAGGCTATAGGAACAGTGTTTCCTCTACCTTGTTACAGTACTCTTCGCAGGATTTCATTGCGGCATTTAAGTTTGGGAACAAACTCAATCTATCCCTGACGGTAAGGAAGTGTTTGTTTAATAAATTAGCTGCCTCCGCTCCTAACTTAATCAATCTATTACTATCTTTAATCTGTAATTTATCTAACATCACACTAGTATTAGGTTTCCCAAGTTCATTATTGATAATCTGCCAAGAGACCCTTGATAATTTTATTTTATTATTATTATACATAAGTTTTGCCATTTTAGTCACTTTTCTTAACTTATTTTTACATAGTGTATATTTGTTTTTTAGAGTTGAATTATAAGGGTTGTGTTTTTGCAATACATGTAGGTTTGGTTTTTCTATACTTAGTTTAGTAATATCATTAGACACCCATTCTTTTCTGGTAGATTTTAATTTTTTTATGAACGATCGTTTAGGAAAGCATTTGTTAAAATGTAATAAAAACGTCTCTAAAAATATTCTGTACCAGTCATTAACAAAAGAAATATCACAATCACTGTTAGACACAGCATACAGTGCAGACCAGCTTTCCTCATTTAGGCTGTTGTGGAACAGTGAAATACTATTGTTAGTAAATTGCCTACGATTAGATATTCGTTTATGTGTTGTGTTGTTTATATGAAAGAGCCTTTTGTGAGCAACTAGTCAATTTCTTAGAAAAAAATAATTTAATTCGTGACTGTCAACACGGTTTTCGTAAGGGAAAGTCTGTCATTACGGCAGCAACGGAATTCATTGAATCTGTAATTAACTCATTGCATGAGAACAGAAAGGTAATGGGAATATTAATGGATCTGAGCAAAGCTTTTGATTCTATTCCTCATTCATCTCTCTTATTTAAATTATATAATTTAGGGCTAAGGGGTCAATCATATGATTGGATTGAATCTTACTTAAGTAATCAAAAGCAATTTGTCGAAATATCTCATCAAGATGGTAAACATTTCAGAAATCATTACAAATCTTCAGTGAAAACAATTAAATATGGTGTCCCACAGGGCTCCATTTTAGGTCCCATTTTATTTGTTTGCTTTTTAAATGATTTTCCAAAACTGTGCTCTTCGAGTAAAATTTGTTTGTATGCTGATGATACAAATATAATTATTAATACTCTATCTTGGGAAGAAATTGAAAGTAAGCTGGATGAGAACTTAACTCATCTCCGTCAGTATTTTAATCAAAATGGTTTGCTTTTAAATGTAGAAAAAACCAACTGTATAGCTTTTCAAACAAAGTTGGAAAAATAAACCTTTTAATTAAACTGGTAAATTTGGAATTTCTCAGGTTAAAGAGATAAACTTTCTAGGGTTAACATGTGACATGAATTTAGACTGGGATCTTCATGTTATGAAAGTTTTGTCCAAAGTATTATCCGGTATATTTGCAATAAGAAAATTAAGATATCTTTGTGACATAAACACTTTAAGAATGGTTTATTTTGCATACATACATTCCATTTATTTTGGTATATTCTTGTACGGTGCAACAAATTTAAAAAATCTTGAATCAATCTTAATAATGCAAAAGAAGGCAATAAGAATCATATTAAATTTGAAACCTCAAGTTTCAGTTAAAGAAAAATTTGCCGAACTACAAATTCTCACTGTCTATGGAATGTACATTTACGAAGTAGTACTATCCATTAGGTCAAAAATCGGACAGCAGAAACTTAATGGTGATAATCATCATTACTATACTAGACAGCGGAACGAATTAACCATTCCCTCTCATTGATTGGCAAAAAAAAAACCACAGTAAAAAACCACAGTATGTAGGAATAATATTTACTAGTAAATTACTCGAAAATATCAAATCAGAAACATCTATATCAAAATTTAAGGATAAACTTAAAATATATTTAATAAATAAAACTCTGTATTCACTTGATGAACTGTAACAGTAACACAAATGTAAATTACAAATTTCATATTTTATTCACTTCTATAAGGATATTATTTTAATCATAATTTTGCAAAGACATGTATATGGTATGTATTAATTACTATTTTAATTTGATTGACCTAGGTTAATACTTGACACCATTCAATGTATTCTTGTAATACTAATGAATAAAGAAGATATAAATAAAATAAATAAATAAAAATAAATATTCAATTTCACCAACACAGCTGAATGGTCGGATAAGCCAGGGTCAATTAGAATTTGTAAATTTTATATTTATATTACAAAATATGTGGTCTATACAACTAGAGGAACTACTCGTCACCATAGTTGGGACATTTATACATGAAATTAGGCCATATGAATTAATCTCGTCCTGTAACTGTGTTGAATATTTAATATCTTTCAAAGTGTCAATGTTAAAATCCCCACCTAATATTAACTTCTTTTTTGTTTGTATTTTTTGAAACATTTTCCAGTAAATTTGTTAACTGAGTAAAAAATTGTTCATAATTCTCTGAATCTGGAATTCTATAAACGCATAGTATTAAGTAAGTATCATTATTTAATTTTATTTCAGCAGCACAGACTTCAAAGGTTTGTTGGATAGCAAACTGTTTATATTCTATCATGTCAGACGCAAATGGCATTAATTCGCTGCTTAATTTCTAATTATTAATTAATTCTTAATAATTAATACTTAATAATTAATTCTTAATAATTAATTCTTAATTAGTACAATTTCTAATTATGTTAAACCTTTCTTTCTAAGTTATTAATTACTAGTTGTCATTCAAAGAAATTCTAATCTTGTCTTGTTCTAGCACTTAAGTTTGTTGTATGTATTCCACAATGTGTTTTTGTTATGTATATTGGCATTGCCATTGAAAGAATAAAAGAATTCTTCATTTATGCAACAATTTAAAACAGTCCATTCACAAATATGGTTTGTCTGGGCACAGGTTGCAGAAAGTTACAACTCTTGTCAAATTTCTGGCATTCTGACGACCTACATCAGAAGCTCTGTTCTTGTAGCAGTTTTTGCAAACTCTTCTGACTCTTCTCTTATTATTTCCTAGTCCTACAAACTCAGAGGATTCTTCCAAATAATGATGTCCTGTCACCTTTACTGTTTCTTCTGGTTGTTCCGATAGTCCGGTCAGCTCATAAATTAGTTATTCATTAAATTTTGCTATGGAAAGCAAATGGTTTTGATTTCTTATCACATTACCACCTTCTATCTTTCTCTATACGCTAGCCAAGAGTTAACCACTGCGGTACCAAAAATAAACTCTTCCGCTACCTTGTGGTACCATCTCATAGACTTCCTTACTGGGGAGCTGTATGAGGACATTTGGTCGGAAACATCAATGCCCATTTTTGCCTTGTTATATTCGACTACAGCGGTTGGTTTTAAAATGAGCAATCCTTGACGATTTTTTTCCCCTGTATCAGTATATCCCACTAGATGCTTTGTTGACATTATTGTTACCTTTCTTTTGTCTAACCACCTGGTAGAGACTATTCCAGTCGGGTATTCTAGGCAGTTCATTTCACCTGGTGACAAAGTTAGGTTAGCAGGTAGTGTTTTGTGGTGTGGGAACCAAGCACGATTGCTGGTTACTGTTCCAACTAAGTGGGTTTGCCGATCTAAGAGAGTGTTGGCCAGATCTACAGAAGTGTAGAAGATGTCCAAACAATGTATGGCCTTTGTCTAAATACTCAGATATTAAGTCCATTACAACAGAAGTTGCTAGACTCGTTCCATCAATTGCCCCAGTCCCTTTCCCCATGTAAAAAAAGGCACAAACACCTGACAGAGAAAACAAAGCGCACCAAATGCTGCCAACTGCTATCAAGAAGAATTAAATTTACCGTAGTTTTAGCTGAGACCATTCGGCCCGATACATTATTTTTTAAGCGTATTTCTGATTAAAAATGTAAACGTTGGTCCTATCGGCCGACAGCTAAAAATATAATTACTAGGAGTTTTTTTAATAGTAATATATATTTTCATGCTTTTTACTTATAATACAAGAGTTTTCAACACTCTTCCTCATTCTGAAAATTTGGCATTCTGGGGACAAACTACCATATTGGGCCATGGCACTTAACGTGTTAAAAGTTTTGTCATATTTTAAAGGAACCTCAACACAGGCTCTGCCTAAAGAGGCCCTATATTTTTTGAAAGATTAGTTCTCTATATCAGTTTAAAACATATTTTATCAGTGTAATAATAATGATAAAAGTATTAAGTGTACTATATATTAAGTATATTATATAATGTAACACTAATTTATTTTCTTGTGTAATGTGTTTAAATTTTGTTGTTGTATATATTAATGTTCAAAACATATATTATGCATATACATATTTGTACAATATTGTATCTTTCAAAAAATAAAACATATTCTATTCTAATGTAAAGGTATTTAGAAAATGAAATTACTACTATTATTAACCAGTTATTTTATTTTTTTTTATATGATCCATTGATTGTAAATATTAGTAATAGACCCTATTACTAATACTATATTTGTTGGATATAACTGGCATTTAATTTAGAAAAACACTTTATTATTATTGCGATCGACCGCTGGTGCGAAGAGAACAAAATGAAACTCAACACGAAGAAATGCCAAGTGATGACCTTCCACCGGAATCTCTCCCCCATTGTCTACGAGTACAATATACGCAGTGAGCCCTTAACTTGTGTACTGCAGGTAAAGGATCTCGGTGTCACATTGTTACCTTCACTGAACCCAGAGTTGCATGTTTGAAACATTTGCAGCAGAGCAAATATAATGCTTGGATTTGTCTCCCGCTTCTCAAAAGGCTTAAGTGACACGGCCTTAAAGACTTTGTACTGTGCTTTGGTACGCCAAATCCTTGAATATGGCTCTCCAGTGTGGAACCCCCACCAGAAGTTTCTCATAGAGGAACTAGAGACTATTCAAAGAAGATTTATTCGAATGGTGCGAATGGTGGGTGTCAGGAATGGTATTCTCTATCGTCAGGTTCCCATCGGGAAAGTGTCTCGTGATCTGGGACTCCGAACTCTTGCAGATCGCAGATTCTCCGCTGACGTTGTACTGCTGTCAAAGATCCTTAACGGCAAGATCGACTGTCCCGATATGCTGAGCCAGATCCTGTTCAGGACCCCTTCAGCCACTCGCTCCAGAGACCTGTTCGCTAGGCAGCAACATCGCACCAACTACGCTGCAAACGACACGATGTACCGACTTCAGAGATCTGGTAATATCGTCATCGACTTTTTTGTGAACAGTATACCAGCGCTCAAGAGGAGGATCGCCAGTCTGGGTGAGTTATCTGTCTAGGAGTTGCTACAGCGGAGGGAAGACAATTCGCTCTGTATTTCTCATTGCTGTTATTTATACATTGTATCTTGTTAATTCATGTTTATTATTCTATTGTTTCGTACTAATTTATTGTTATTACCCATAGTTCAAATCATGTTGCACTTATTAATTTATTACGTTATTGTCATTCATAGTTTTATCCGTTTCGTCACTAAATAGTTATTAATCGTATACTCTATTTATCATTGTTATTGTCAAGTTGTTACAATTGTTTAATATTATCATACAACATTTGTTAATGTATTTCTATGTCAACGTCATTCTGTATGTAACCCATTAGGGATCAATGTAATCCCCTTATCTGCCCTTTAATAAATATTGCTATAAAAATAAAATAAAAAAAACCTAAAAAAGCTAAAGAAAAGGATAGAAGGGGACCCCGAATTCTATACCTCTCGCATATTGTATTTTGGTTTATACAATTACGCATGTACGTCAGTGTCTTGAGTTCACTCATTATTGTTCAAAACTGTAAAAATGGAGATGTCCGTTGAAATGTAAAATAAATAAATAAAAATAAATTATTCAATAGTAATAGAACACCAATCGTTTATTTTTTTGTCCAATGCCTAGCCTACTTGATATTTTTAAAATTAAGTTTAACCTAATGACAGCGAAAACCTCAACGATAATTAATTAGTATTCAAACTCAAAACTAAATAAAAACACCAATAATAATAATAATAAATTACAAGTTTGGAGCAACCGAATAACCTAAATACATCATAAGACGTTAACACAAACTTACGAAGGAAGTAAAGTTTTGAAGTTTGGGAGGGAAATGGGAGTGCACTTAACAGTAACATATGACTCTATTTTTCCTGTTCTGTTGATGGCCTTTGGAAAAAAGGAGTTTTAAAGGTATAAAAAAAAAAAAAAAAAAAAAAAAAAAAAAAAAAAAAAAAAACGGGTCCGATTGTATTCACCAATTCACAAAAAAAATTATTGAGAG
>JAQJVL010004076.1:0-49968 GCA_035578905.1 Stictocephala bisonia
ACTTTTTAGGACCCACACTTTTGTAGGGCAAAATCATTTTTTAACCCGAAAGCCTTTTGCAACTTATTTTGCGAATCAGTAAAATAAAAAAAGACGTTCAATAGAACTAAATAACAACATTTATCTAAATAAATAATAGTCCTACTCAACATATAGAGGTGGAATTCGATCTGATGAAGATTCCATTTCAGATAGCAAAATATTCTCTGCATTGCTTTCGACATGTTCAATAAATACAATTCACTACGGTTCATATCGGAAACAATATCTGTTTGGATGAAAACGTTTCTTCGGTCCATTTAAATGTTTTAGTGCCATGAAATGTACTTGCACTGTATGTGTTAAGGTGGGTGGGTCAATAGCAATATTGAAGCACTGTATGTGTTAAGGTGGGTGGGTCAATAGCACTATTGAAGCACTGTATGTGTTAAGTTGGGTGGGTCAATAGCACTATTGAAGCACTGTATGTGTTAAGTTGGGTGGGTCAATGTCAATAGCACTATTGAAGCACTGTATGTGTTAAGGTGGGTGGGTCAATAGCACTATTGAAGCACTGTATGTGTTAAGGTGGGTGGGTCAATAGCACTATTGAAGCACTGTATGTGTTAAGGTGGGTGGGTCAATAGCACTATTGAAGCACTGTATGTGTTATGGTGGGTGGGTCAATAGAACTATTGAAGCACTATGTGTTAAGGTGGGTGGGTCAATAGCACTATTGCTTAAACTGCAAAATATTTAAAACTAAGCAAGACTATGGACTACAGTCTGTTACTGACTCGAATCCATTCACTCAACTTTTTTTGAGAAGTGTAGTGTTTGAATGGTCACTAGCGTACGTGTATGGGTGGGTTGGTGGGTCAATACCTCCATATTGTATGGGAGAGTTGGTGCCTGGTGGGTCAATATTTCTGTACGTGTAGGGAAGGGTGGTTGTATCAATACATCCATACGTATAGGGGAGGGTTGGTGGGTCAATACCTCTATTCTGTCGCTCTATGCTAAAATTAAAATAAAAAATGAGTGTAAAAATAAAAATAAGCCAAACAGTTACACAATTTATTTGTTAATTCTTAAAGTAAAGAGATGAGTTTTGTTATATTTGTTTTGTTATATAAAAACTACTTTTTGACACCCTCTCCCAATGTGCCATAAACCTAAAGTAAGTGGGTTATAATTGTAAGGTGTTTGAATTTCATGTAATAAAATTTACTGTCAATTTATTTTTAAAAATAAAAACATCATGTTATTTATTATTAACTGCTTTAATAATAAATAACATATATAATAAATAACATCTCCTTATTTATAAGTATGCTTGAAATAAAAATAAAGCTCAAAACTGATTCTATTTATTTTATAATAAGTATCATAAATCATCTGACCCTAATATGTATCTGATAATTTGTAAAGAAACCTAGGTAGCCTAATCATATACCTCTTTACGACATTCACGAAGATATAAATTTCAATATTCTATTTGACTCTGGAATTGGCAAAGAGACATAATTCACAGCACTCGTCACAAAATCTGTAGGCCTAAATTTAACTCTAGGCAGATTTAAAAATACAAAATATTAGGGCTTGAGGGAATTCCAGGTTAAAATAATCAAACGTTCATGAACAAGCAAACGTTGAAAAGTGGAAAGTCAACTCTTCTCCCCCTGAACACTGTCTCTAAATTCAGTGAAATCCGCATACCAGAGGATACTAGAAACAGCCAAAGAACAAACAACATTATAATTATTGTAAATAATATTAAATTTCGGTTTTGTTTGTGTGTCTGAGTAACATGTATGTCTCATGTGTCATTCATATTTATCCAGTCGCTGATTTGTTAGATATTTATAATAATTGTAGTTATGTTTGTTTATTTAACTTATATTTGTTTATTTATAGCTATATTTTTGTCATTTAAATGAAAGTTAAAATTAAAGAAGTTAAAAAAATAAAGAACAATAAAAAATAATTTCTTTACTTAATTTTAGACAGCTCTATTATAATATTTACTTTATATATTTCATTTTAAATAATCGTTTGTACTAAGAATTGTAAATTCATTCATAAAGCTATATCTCAAATAGCTTAGCTTAGAGAGATAATAAAAACTTTTATGAACAATGTATTTACAAATTATAAATATATTTGAATTTGTATCATAATTGTATGTTATATTCATTCTTTACTCTTAATTTTTTGGATATATCAAGTATTAACATTATGAACATGTATTTTTTTTTTGTTTTTTAATTCAAACAAAACCCATGTCAATGTAATTATCAACGTAAAATTATTAAGAGTTATACATCGTTGTTGCTAACTGTAAAGCCTTCATCAATACGATGTTTAAAATAAAGCGAACTAGATTATGATATCATCTACACATTTAACAATGGTTTACACTGTTTCCCTGAAAGGTGTACAGCAAACACGTATTGAGAACCTCTGAGTATATTGTATTGTGTACATTTTATAATAAATAACAAAATTGTCAGCTCAAACTAATACACGATTTCATATGGTTTTCATAGGTAAAACCATGTTAGTTAGTTTGACATAACATGACATAAAATATTATGTTATTACAGTATTCTTTCAGTAAACTTTTTAATTAAACTTGACTATGGATGTTTAGGGAAAGAGAATGACATGTTTAGTTGTTTTTTTAGTTTTTATTTTATTTGTAATAAATATAATATTTTTCAGCTTTTTTTAATTTATTTATTTTTATTATATTCTTAGTATTTATTTTTTAGTGTCGTCTTAAAAATAGACTATAGAATAAAAATTTGAGAGTTCGATGCTTTAAACCTTGATCAAAAATTTAATTTAACAGCAAAATGTATGAAAAACACTTTTTGAAAAAAAATTCAATTTAACTTTTAATTGTAGTTAAATATATGTTATTCAATTATTTCACTAGTGAATAAAAAAAAAAAAAAACAAAACGAAAAATTTAAAAATTTTTTTTTTAAAAGTGTCTTTACGGGGGTTTTACCGTATTTACAATGTTATTTTTTCCCATAACAAAAAATTTTTTTTCCTTTGTAGTTTTTGTGATTTGTGTATTTTGTAAAATTTACATGTATGGCCTCTTTTCTTAGGTATTTAGGGTAGTTTTAACTTCTCCTTTAAAAAAATTATATCGAGTGTCTTTTAGTTTCTTAGTGATTAGGGAACCAACTAATTACTGATGACTGCAAGGAAAATAAAAACTCTATGAAAGGGTATTGGGTGGTTTGGAGGCACATTCAGAAAACCCCCACCATCGTTGTCAGGGCGGTGAAAAACTTTTCTTCTGACACCCCCTTAAACCTTTCGTTTTTTTTATACTTTTTAAACTTTAAAAAATAAAAAATCTTTCATACATCTATTTATTGATCGGGACTAAAAAAAGGGTTTTTTAATTTATTTTTGGAAAATATTTTTGACAAATTAAAAATTTAATTTTTTAACAAATTTTTTTTCAACGAAAGAAAAAATAACAAATTGAAAATTGGGATTCCTTTAAACTTTTTTCTTTGGAAATTTTATTCCTTTTTTGGCAAATAGTTTGTTAAATGTTCAAAAGAAACCCTTTTGTAACCCAAATTACAAAATGCTTTTCTGGTATTCTTTCGAAAACTTAAACAAACTATTGTTTTCTTAGAAAATAAAGAGGTTTTTTTTTTAACCCCCCGATAAATGTTTTTGGGGAAAGAGTAATTCGGTTTCACAATTTTAGGTGGAATAACCCTTTTTCATTTTGGCTTCAAAAATTTGTAAAATTGGCTTAGGAATACTAATTTTTGGAACCTTTTTCCTTTTTAAATTGAAATACCCTCTTTTCCGTGTATTTCCTAAACTACTTTTTTATCTTTTACGGAGGGGGTGGTTTTAATTTTAAAACTTTTAAATCAAAATTTTAACCTTAAGGAATGGGTTCTCCTGTTAAGTTTCTTGGGTTTTAAATAGGGAGGTAGGTTTTCTGCGGAAAATCCCAATAATTATGTTTTTTAAAATTTATGACATGAATATTATCGGATTTAAGGGGAAAAAATTTTAGGTCAGTAATTTAAAGGAAAAATTCACGAATTTTATGTTTAAAATTTTTCTATTTTCATTTTTTGGCATTTTAAATTTTGGCCCCTCCCCCAAATAAACAAAATTGAAATGGACCCAAAATTTTAAAAAAATTTCCCCGTGGAAAAATTCCAAATAGCGTTAAAAGATGAATTCCCTCTGCCTCCTGCAAGGGGAAATGGTCGGAAATATCTAAATTCGTTTTTGCCCACCTTGGGAAAAGAGAATTATTTTTGTAAAATTTTTTTTAAAAATAATTTTTTATATATTTTTAAACATAACTTGTTAAAGTATACAATTTTAGGTTTTTTTTGTGACAATTCTTAAAAAGTTTTTCTTTTTTTTAAAAAACAATTTATTCCTTTTATTTTAAAAATTTTTTCAGAATATAATATTCTTTTTTTTTTTAAAAAAAAATAACTGGGATTAGCAAATTTTAAAATAACTCAAAGAAATTTTCCAAAGAAATATTTTAATATTGTTGGTTTTAAAAAAAATTTTTAAAAGAAAAAACTTTTTAGGATTTTAATTTTTTCCAATTTTTTGGGGAAACAAAACATTAAAGTTTCTTTTTTGTAAGGGTTTTTAAAAACGGGAAACACAAATTCATACTTATAAGAAAGTAATTTTTATTAAAACCCTTTTTTCTAGATTTTTTGGCACTTTTTTAATTTTTCTTCCCCCTCTTTTATGATAATTACCAATTTTTTTTTAAAGGTAAAAATGGTTAAAAAATTTTGGGGAATGTTAGAAATTTTTCCAAAGAAAAGGTTTAATTTCTTTCTTTTTTGGGATTTTTTTTTTTTCTTATTAAAAAATTTGTTTTTTATACGTAAAAAATAATTTTAAAAATGTTAGTTTAAGGTTGTAAGAAACAAATGGTTCTTTTAAAAGGACCAGAAACGTGGGGTGGAAAGAAAAGGGGGGGCAGTGGGGAATTTAGGGGAGAGAATCCTTCCCCCCCTTACCATTTACAGGAACGGAAAACACTACCGGGAACGGAAAAAAAACCCCCCCCAACTAAAATTTGCATCGGCCCGGGTTTTTTTATAACACGAAAAGGAAAGTCCCAAAACTCAAAACAAAAGAAAAAAGAAAATTAATAAAAACCTAAAATAATTTGTCTTTTTTGGCTTTTATTGTAAAAAATTTTTTTTGTGGGAGCAGATGATAACCAACCTTTAGAATAAAAAATTTTTTAATTAAAAATTCATTTAGAAAAAAATAAATATTATTTGTTTCCTATTGATAGGGCAAAAAAACATGAAATGTAAAAAAAAAATCAATTTAAACTTTTGTAAGTTTTTTTGTTTTTTTAGCAAAAGGGAAATTTAGGTAATTATAGCTTATGTTGGCCTTTGTTTTGGAATGTTCCCTCCGTGTAAAACCCTATTTTTAAATATAAAGAGGCAAAAAAAAAATAAATTTTTATTTGCTTTTCTTTGCTTTAAAAATTAAAAAGGGAAAGAATTATTTATTAGAGTTAAATTTTTTTAAGTTTTTTAAACAAAAATTCGGGGGCCCCCTTTAGAAATTTAAAGAAAAAAATATTTTAATTAATATTTATGTGTAATTTTTGTTTAATTTAGGAAAAAACCAAAGTTAGAAGGTATTTCCATTTTTTTGAAAAAAACTAAATTTTAGAGGGATTTCGCTTCATAAAAGCACCCCGTAATTTGGGAAGTACTGGGTTTTTTTTTTATTAAATTTTAATCGAGTGAACGAGATTTTTCTTATTTTAGTTTCGGTTTAATAAAAAATGTGGGCATTCAGAAACTAACGTAAATTTAAATGAAATTTAAAAAAATTTTTTTAAAAATTTTTTTTGAAAAAAATTATTGGGTTTTTTTGAAAGTGAAAAATTTTTTTTTTTATTTGAATTTTTCCCAAAAACGTATTGGGAAGCCCTGGGAAAATGTTGGCTTTATTACACCGGCACAACAAAATAAATTTATTAAGGTTTCCCCATACAAAAAAAGGGTCGGTGGGGAAATTTATTCCCCTTATTTCAACTCTTTATTTATAAATTTTATTGGGAGATAGGAAATAACAATTTAGCCCCCACATTCATTATTTTTTTAATGCCCCACCCCCCAAACCAGAGGTTTAATGAAAAACCCCCCCTAAATTAAGAGGTTTAAAAACCCACCCCCGCTACCTTTCCGTACAAGGAATACCCCCCGAATAAAGGGGTAATGACCCCCCCCACCCACCCTTTAAATAAAGGAATGCCCCCACCCAATTAAAGGCAAAAATTTTAATGACCCTCCCCCCCAAAAAAAGGGTAAACCCCCCAAAACCCCCATAAGTAAGGGGGTAATAAGTACCCTTAACTACAGTGGGAATGAAAGGGCGATTTTATTTTGATGGCTGCATTTTTTGTCCAAAAAATACCCATGATTTTGCCCCGGGGGGGCTATTTAGTCATTATTTAAAGGTCTTGTACATTTCACATTAAATTTTTTTTTTTTTAAAATAATTGTTTTTATTTTAAATAAATTAAAGTTAATTTTTCCAAACACTAAAAATTTTTGATCAAGTTACATCAGTAGTTGTTATTTAATAACATTTTTAAATGGTTTTATAAAATTAAAATAATATATATTTTTTATAATAACTTTGTTAATTACTGAAACGAAAATTGTTTATAAAGTTAACATTACACATTTCTTTCCCGAACAATTTATTAGTAGCATATAGTTTTGTGTTTTCACAGCGTTAAAAAAAAAGGGTATAAATTTTGTAAGAAAATAAATAAATTTACTTGTTATTTCGGTCCCTGCAAAGTCAGATAATACCAACAAGTACAAGGTTGCACTATGTACCAAGTAAGGGGCCAAGTCTAAAAGGGGTAATGATAAAGGGCCAACCCATCTATACACGAAGGGAAAAACCACATTACCAGTTTAATGATTGAAATAATTTATAATATTCAAATATCAAGATGCCCAAGGGAAGGTACAGTTCGGTTCCAATTTACAAGCACTTCAATAAAAGAAAATTTCGTTTGAAATTTGGGTATTTTGATTCTCAAATTCTGTCTAATATAATTTAATGCCGAACTTAAAATTTGTTTTCTTAAACTTACTTAATCTTATCCCCAAAATTTTATAAAATAATTATACTAAGAAAATTGAAAAAGCTCTCTTGACTACTTTTGAAGTTTTACGCATTCCATATCAGAAGTAGATTTCAATATTGCTGGAATCAAGTTTTAAATTTTTGTTTCCTTTTTTTTTCCTTTTTTTTTTTTATTTTAAAATTTTAAAACTGTTTTTTTCTTTTTTATAATGCCCATTTTTTTCTTTTTTTAAAATTTTTTTGTATTTTTATTTTTTTAAAAAAAACATCCCATATTTTTTACTTATTTTTATTACAAGGGTTTTTTACTTTCGCCGTGTTTAAAATGCTATTTTTTATAAAGTAAATTTTAAAAAAACTATAGAGATTAACTGTGACGTAACCTAACCCGAATTTTAAAAACACAAATGAAAATTTACAAGGGTAAAGTTTTTAAAATTACTTACTCTTTAGTTGGATAGGTTCTATCTCAGTTTTTAATCTGACATGCGCCCGCTAAATTTGTTGCCATCAACATGTCACTACTGAGAAGTCTGGGGTGCCCATTTTGGGAGGTAGTCAGTGTCCTTTGGGTTGAGTAGGGGAGAGACTGAGTATGGGTTTTGTAATTATCTAGAAATCAGCCCAATACTCGAGGTTCGGATTCCACGTAAGGCCGAAGGTACCTTAAATAACTGGCTATTGAGTATTTAATTACCCCTTTTTTGGGGAAAACATTTGAACTCGGTTAGTAACCAGACTTCACTCATCCACATCATCCTTACTCATGAATCATTTATTCACTTAAAATACCCAAAAGTATGTCAGCGTTCTATTTGAGAATTTAAAAAAAAGGAATCGTCATGGGGCAGGCGACACTAAATTTCCTCGAGAGAAAAAAAGAAAAACTTTTTAAAAAGTTCAATTGTCTTTGTTCATCTGGGTGCTTTCAAGTTCTGTATTTCGGGGTCCAAATAAAGAAAATTATATATATATATATATTATATTTTTATATAATATATATATTTTTATATAATAAAAAACATTACCTTGAAATAGATTTTCAAGTGTAAAAAATTTTATTACTCTCTTTGGGATTTTCTAATAAACTTAATAAAAATTTTTGAAATTAATTATATATTTATTATGGTTTTAAATAAAAATTAATAATTACAATCCAAAAAATCTTTTTTCAAGCTTTACATAAAATAATACAAAATTTTAAAGGGTTTTAAAATTTGTTAAAAAATTTTTAAAAATAAAACATATATCATATCAAATAAATAAAAATGTGCTAAATTAAATTTTAAATTTTTATAAAAAAAAAAAATTTTATATTTGTGGTTTTTTTCTCTTAATTAATTAACGTTTTAATTTTTTATTCAACTAAGTTTTTTTGAATTTTTTAACTAATATTTAAATTGATCAAAAAAATTAATTAAATTTCAGAAAAACCCTACAAATTTTTTTTGTTTGGGGTTTTTTTTACTTACTGTCGAACGAAAAATTTTCATATTAATTTTTTATAGTTCAAACTTTATCTAAATTTTTTTTTTTTGATTAATTAATATCAGCTCCATTTCCTTTCAATACGTTGTTCTTAGTTTTATAGTTTATAAAAATTTTAAATTGAATGAGTTTTAAATTTTAAAATGTGTAGTTGGCTTTGACTGAGCTTCAATTGACGTTTAGTTTAAAATATTCTGGCATGGACAGTTAAATTTTTCCTTTACCAAAAACTGTTAACCGTTGTTAAGTGTTTACAAAAAACCTTATAGAAGCTGCATAGAAAGTTACCGATGTAGCAGGTGGAGAGAGATGCACAAAGGGGGTGGAAGTGGGGGATAGAGAATTTTTTTTACCCCCAATGTGTCATTCCATTTAGAATTATCTGGTAAGTATGAAGACAGTGGCTGTGTGGCAGCACATAGTAAGCCCCCCTTACGTCAGTGTATATTGGGTTTGGGTTTTTGACAAGACTAACAAATCAAGTCTAACGAAAAAATTAAATCATTATTAATTTTCAAAAAAAAAAGATAATAAAAAATAACACATCGAAAAAATAATGTAAACAAATTTCAGTGTGCCACTATTTATTTTAAAATTCCCCATTGTAAAGTTGATGCTGTGCATATTGTAAACTTTTCCCCCTCCCTGCTGAAAACATTTAGCTTTTTATAAAAGTTGTTTTTTCGAAAGAATATTAAATTTTTACTATTTAAAAAAATGCTAGAATTGCTTTTTTTAACTTTATAAAAATGAAAGCTCATAACCCTATTAAAATTGTAGTTTTTGGGTTTATGCTTGTGTAAATTAGTCATAAAAGATTTTTTGGTTCAAAATTATAAAGATTTGTTCTAAATGGATGTTTTTTTTTTCAAATTTGCTATGAAAATCTTTCAATTAAACTTTCTTAAGAAAAGTTGAAATGCAATCGTATTTTTTTTTTTTTTTTTTTTTTTTTTTTTTTTTTATGTGATAGTCAGATATAACATTTTAGTAAAAAAATATTTATTTAAATGTTCAGTAATTTAAAAAACAAAGGTTATTTTACAAATCGTGGATTTTAAAATTTATAAAAACTAAACCAAATTTCCTAGGATTCATTACTTTTTTTTAAATTTTTTTATTAAATAGTAATTGAAAACAAAATAATTTTTTATTTGTTTCTCTATAGAGTTCCTCTAATTAAAAGCTATTTTTAATAAATATTTAATTTACCCGTAGCTTATTTGTTAAACATGGCATCACAAAAAATTTAAAATCGTTTTTTTCCCAATAAAGTAAAACTATTTTTACGAGATTAAAATTTTAAAACTTAATATTTTTTTCTGTATAATTTTTAAGTCATATTTTCCCTATATCAAAAAATCTTAACAATTTTTAGCGGTCCCCTTTAAAAAAAAAATTAAGGTGGTAAAAAATTGCTCAATAGAAATATTTTATTACTTCGTTTTATATAATTAATTCCTTTTAAGGGTCTATTTTGGTACCGAAAAAAACTTTTGTCAGTCGATATTTTGTTGTGTTCTTGGTGAATACTTTGTGGCTTTTGGGGTTAATTTAATTGGATATTTATTATAAATTTAAACCCAGATTAATTAATTTTTTAAAAAGTTAAGTGACGATTGGGACAGGGATGAAAAGTTATTTTCGAGTTTAGTGGAAGTTGCCTTCCTATCTATTTAGAGAGGAAGATGTAAACTATCCCGTATTAACAAAGATGTGTTTGAAATTTGAACTTTAAAATTTCTAAGAAATACTTATAAAACCACAACCCCCGGGGTGAAAAAAAACATATTTTTTTCATGATACACTGATGTTTTAAAAAAAAAAAGGTTAAAGTGTCTATTTTACAGGGGTAAGTTTGGCTAAAAGGCCCCCCTAACACTTAAATAGGGACCCAAGGCTTTAAAGGGGATTTCCGAACCACCTTTTAGTAACGGGGGAAAACGGGCTGCGTGCAAGGACGAGATCGCTCAGTGTCACCCATCCAAGGAACGACAACTCAATGTTGCTTGACCCGTTATCTTTCGGTAAGCGGAACCCTCGGCCAAGGCACTGGCCCTTTTTTGTTTTAAAATTCACTGATTGTTGTTAAAAAATTTTGAGCTTGACTTTATTGTGTAACAATGGATTATTTCATGAATTCTTCTCACATACCATTTGGCCCTAGTAATGGGCATTTTATCAAATTTTTTTTCTCTTTCTAAAATGACCGTGAAAAATTAAAAAACAAAAATTAGGATCATTTATTTGGGGTGTGAGAATATTAAATTGAATGGTTAAGCAGAGAAAAACAACTTTTTTTCTTTTCCCCCCCCAAATTTTACGGATTTCCCCTAGTTCAGTCATAATTGAAAAAAACTATGATTTTTTTATTCTATTCCCATAAGTGTTTTTAACTCCAGCACATAAACCTTGTACAACAAATTTTCAAAACCTTTTAAAGAAAATTGGAAGTGGAAATGGCAAACAAAAAAATATTACACAACTTTCTTATGTTCAGGTACTTTATGTGCATACACAGTTTTTTTAAAATAAATGTAACTGAAGACTTTGAATAGCTTTTTTTAAAACTTTATAGTTTTTGAACAAAAATTCAATATTGTTTACCCCTTTTTTCTATGTACTCCACTGTTCATCTTCTAGCATTTTAATTTTATTAAATAATTCACTTGAATTTCATAGATAAGGTATTTTATTTATTCGTTAATAGTTATGCTTTTTTTATGATACCATAGTGAAAAATGGTATGAAATATTTACTTTAATCAAAATTTTAACTATTTATTGACGAAGTGTTGGGGAAATTTTTCCACGTCAACCATCACTTTGCCCTACAATTCAACACTTATCGTGATTCTAATTGTATGCAAATCAAAGTAGGTTTGAGTCCGTCACTAAATTTTTGTTGTTCTGTTGCAGATGGGGCTAAGTCAACGTAGGGCTGCTGTGCATGGGGCGGGTTGTGGGTGGGCTGAGAGCAAGACGGGGGAGTAGAGCGGCAGCACCAGCCTGGCTTCATGGGCATGCGGGGCAAAAAGGCTTTGACGACAAACGAGCGCCTTCCCTGGGGTTTAACAAAGGGGGAAAGAAAGATCCACTCTTGGGCCTTCCGACTTGTACCCCGAGTACAAAAGAGCAGCGTCAATGGGCTTTTTGGGGGAAAGAGGGCAAAAAAGATTTTGACCCCGAGTATGTTTTGAGCTGCATTGAAAAAACGGGCGCCGTCTATGGGTTTTTGCTGCCATGCGGGGCAAAAGGCGCCTCGGGCTTTTTAGGCATGAGGGGAAAAAAATTTTGATACACTGATGACGACTTTTTTGGCGAAAGACTTATGGCCCATGGTAAATTCGATAAGAGAGCGTGCCGGGGTTTTTCGGTACAAGAGGAAAAAAAAAAATGCCTCAGAATTCCGGGTTTTTTGGGAGGAGGGAAAAAAGGGACCCCCCCGGCTTGTGGGGATGAGAGGCAAGAAAGTCCTGTTTCCCGGGTTTATGGGGTTCGAGGCAAGAAAGACAGTACTGAGACCTTGACAGTCTCCCAGATTTTCTAACCGGGCCCGGCGAACGGGCAAAAAGAGCCGGGGCCAGTTTAAAACCTGGTAGATAACTTTAATTTCCCTTTTTTCCGATTGGTAAAGGTTTAATACAAAAATAGCATGAGTTCATAACAAAAATTAATGTTGTTTTTTAAAGTTATTTGGGTTTCCAAAATTTAAAAAACCCTATGGTTATACCTTATTTTAATATGTCAAAAATTTTGGTCAAAATATTTTGCATCAATTTTAAGGTTTATCTTCAAAATTTCTGATGGAGTAAAAAAAATATCCCCAAACCCCAAATTTTCAATCTTTTTGGGCTGATTTTCTTTTTTTCATTCCAAATTATCATATGAAATTTTTTTTGTGCTATATTTTTAAAAGGATTGATGTGTCTATCATTTTTGCAAAATGTATAGTTTTTATGTAGCATAAAATTTTTTGTTATTTGAACACATTTTTTAAATTCGTAAAAAAATAAAAATTTAAAAACAATGTTTTTATTTTCAGTAGGTTAAACAATTTAGGTATGGGAGGTTTTTGGTGATAATCCTTTTCTTTTTATTAATTAACTGACATTTATTAGCAATTTTTGTTTAATTAAATAAACAAAATTTATGAAATAGGACATAAAAAGGTCGGGGAGGTAGTGGTCAATCCAGTTCTGTTAAATTTTTCGCATCCCCTTTTAGGTAAATACATTTGGGGAAGATCACATAATACCGGCCTTTTTATTTGTATTACTATTAATTAAGCACTTTCTAAGGGGGTTACGCCTTGTTGTAACAATAAAACATTCGCTATCTACACCCCTACACTCAACGAATCATTTCGCCATATTTACGACGGCGTTTATGAAAAATAAAAAAAAAATAAAAAAAACTTATTTTTGTGTTTTTCCGAATATTATTAATTTTAAACAAAAAACATAACAAAAGTTTCCAAATTTTGTGAGTAAAAATGACCGGTTGGGGGGGGTAAAAACTAACGTAAGTGTTGGTTTATCCATTTTCAAAGGACGGCGTAAACCCTGATTGGTTTATACTTGTTTTTGCGGGTGGTATAAAAATAGTAAGGGTTCCCAAGATTGTTAGAAAAAAATTAGTTTTTAAAACCTACGGTGGATTAACCCCCCCAAATCCATAACTACAGGGGAGCATTAACCAAACGTCCCTCAATACGGTGGATTTAATTTCCCGACCCATTTTAACACGCAATGGTTTAGTCCACCTCGTGTATGGGTGGTTGGGTGGGTTAGTTTTCCACCTACGTGTATGGGTGGGGGGGGTGGGTTGTAACCGTGTGTTGGTGGGTGGGGGGTTAGTACCACCTAGTGTATAGGTGGGCGGTGGGTTAGTACCACCGTAGTGTTTTGGGGGGGTGGGTGGTTATTTCCACCTACGTGTATGGTGGGGGTGGGGGGGTTAGTCCACCGTAATGTTGTAAAAATTGTCCTTGAAAATTAATTTTTTATAAACCAAATTTTTTAACCCTTTTACTTTTTTAAAAAATAGGGTGGGTTGTTAGTTTAAGTTTGATTTAAAATAAAAGTTTGTAAACCACTTTAAAACAATCTAAAAGTTCAAGACAAAGGGGCGTTAGGAAACCAAATGGGCGTTTAAATAACGATTTGGGAGTTTGAAATGGGTTGTAGGGGTACCAAATTGGAATAACAAGGTTTACTGAGAAAAATGTTAAAACTAGTATTTTGGTTTTTAAACGACTAAATCGAAATTTTAAATTTTTTTTTAACATTTATGAATTACTAAAAAGGTTTAATTTTCACTAACATTTTTAAAAAAAAAATTTTTTGTAAGTTTGGGGTTTTTAATAAACTACAAAAAAATTCATGTCCAAAACTTTTTTACACTTTTTTTTGCCGAATTATTTTATGTTTAAAAAATTTTTGAAGAAATTTTTTTTTTAGAAAAATATAACACAATGTACATTTAAAAACATTATTTTAAAAATTTTTAATTTTCTAAGAAATGTTAAGGAAATTAAATAAAATCTTAGTAAAACATAAAAGATTCTATAAAATTAATCCCAAATTAGTTACTTGAATATTTTTAAAAACTTTGTACTATCTCTTATGTTTTTTGAGAGACTATATCACTAGCTTATTGATTCACAAACTGGAAACTAAAATGCACTACATAAAAAGTATATAGCTGAAAGACGAACAATTTACTTTTTACAAATATAGTCTTGTTAGAGTAGTTTATAGGGATAAAAACAAAGTTCATACAGGATTGGTAAATGTACAAATTTAGGATAGCTGGACTCGAAGTACACTCTCAATAAGAAAATTTTTGTTTTATATAATAGGTCTTTGAACGTTATATTTAAAATTTCTTTTATTTGTAAATAATCTTAATTAATGCATATTCTTTAGTATAATGTATAAGAATTGTTCAATGAAACAAAAACATTCAACACCATTGTCAGGTTTTTAAGGAATGAAAAAGTAGAAGTATATCATTCATGGTCTATCAACGTAGAATTTCTAGATCATATTTTAACAAATCCTAGGATTTTTTGCACAAATATCTTAAAATGCACGGAGCTTTTTCCACTTTTTCCGTTACTGCATTACCACTATTTTTTATCTCAATTACGGTTAGGTTAGGTGGCTACTAAAGTTGATCAAAAACTGGTAAATCCAATGATTGACTCACCGCTGAATGCGCTCTCCGTGTGTAATTTTTTACAAAGCGATAAGATAAGGCCAGTGATTTCGGATTCCCAGCGGATAAATAATATCACTCTGGATTTAAAAATGATTGGGGAACAGGTTTTAGGGCAATATTTATAAAGTGGTAGTGAATTAATGGAAACAAAAAATAGTACTGGTAGTGAATAACGGAAAAGATCTATATGCACTTATATAACGTACAACAAAATTATTTTTAATGTTTTCAATATTTTATAAGTTAAAAATCTAATATTTACCATATTTTAGTGTAAGAGTGAATTATTATTTTCGTCTGTTATCTTATTCTTTTTAACTCTGTTATACACGTAATATATGCTCAACCCTATCATTAAGTCGGCACTCGTGGCACAGAGCTATAACTCAGCTACTTGGGGACACAGTGTTGTGGATATTGTAGTCTTTAATTTCCATACTAGGCACTTAATACTGAGACAGTTCACTCGATGGTTGCCATTGACGTGGACACTACTAGACAAGTCTAGTGTGTCCATGTTGGGTGGTATGGTGCGGATGTTGAGTAGGGAAGAGAAGGGAGTATCAAGCTTGTCACAATATCCACAACAATATTGGTTCAGATGAAAACCTGAACCAATACTACAAACATGGTTCGGATTCCACGTAAAAGCTATAAGTCCTTTAGTTTCCGTAGCTATTGGGATATTAATAAATAGTTATTTCTAAGGAACAGTCGACCTTAGTTAGCAACAATGACTACAATCATTCGCCCCTCTTATTCGCCCATATGTCTATGGATAAGGGAAATTTTTACTCGTTTCATTATTTCCATTTTCAACGAATGTTTTATCGAACGATGTTCCACATGGTGTATCATTTTATCTTTTTCACCTAATAGTAATGCAAGAATGATATATATACAACTGAATTAATTTACAATGCAGTTTGAAATTGGCTGACAATAAAGAAACAAATATATAATATTTATTCCTTGTAAATCTTTCATGTTGAGAAAATTGTATATTTTCTAATTTATATAACCAATTAATGAATGCGTTCTCCTTTGTTACTCTCTACTATTTACTGGTGGTAATGAGTAATTGCTGCCGGCGTGGTGGCTAAGTGACTGAGCTATAACGGTCGGTACTTCACTCGTTGAACATTGTCCACGCACAAGCCCATGTGATCTGTTGAGTGATGTTTTTTTTCTTTAGTAAATGATCATATTTTGAAAGTGACCGATAGCTAGATTATAAGTGTTCATAACAGTCACATTAATTTTACACATTTTTCAGACCCCACATGTAAACAAATCGGACCTTTTCCGTTAATTCACTACTACTACTTTTTCCGTTACTTCACTACCACTAACTTTTTTATCGCAATTACGGTTAAGTTAGGTTAGGTTATGCGGCTACTAAATTTGATCACAAACTGGTAAATCCAATGACTGACTTATCACCGAATGCGCTCTCCGTGTGTAAGTTCTCTCGGAAAAGCGTTAAGATAAGGCCGAAGGTATCGGATTCCTAGCGGGTAAGGGATGCCATAGTGGACGTTAAAATGATTGGGGAATAGTTTTTTAGAGCAATACAATTGTTATCATGCGGTAGTGAATTAACGGAAAAGATCCAACATCTCATTTATATGTTTTTTTTTTTTTTATGCAATACTAAATAAAGATCGTGTTAATTGTTCAATAAACTTTAAAAAAATATATGGATTATCAATCAACTATTATTGACGAGACAGAAGTTCTATTTCGAGAAAGGGTTGAGTCAATCAAATCCAAACATTCCTTTGGGAGCATCTACATCCTGAGATTGGGTTTTACAACTCACTTTAAACTCGATAATAACAAAAGTTAAGCCATTGTTGCTTCAAATGTTTTAGGGGCAACATTGGGATTACTCTGTCAAAAATGTCAACATTACTAGTTATCTCGGCAGGATGCGTTAGGTTTTATCAACATGAGGAAAGTCATGTGCTATATCATCAAATAAACATTCTTTTTTTTATTATATTAGATTTGTTATTATTACAAGAGACATAAAGCAATTTTTTAATAATGATACAAATTAAGCACACTACTTTTACTACAAAACAAGGGAAATTACAATTTTTTTGATAAAATGAATCACATAGAATTAATAAACACTTATGTTTATGTTTATTGTAGCCTTTGAATATATTGTATTAACACTTTACATATAAAATATTGTTAGGCATCACTTGGGGTCCAAGATCTAGTAGTCAACTTCTAAATTTTTAATAGGAACATGGTCATGTGATATGACATTTAAAACTGCCATATCAATCTTAAATTGATACCGTAATCAGAATTTAAAAATGGTTTGTAGTTCTTTAGTTATTAATTATTTTGTTATTTTAATTGGTCTGCCTCTAAATTTTCCTAAGTAAAACTACATTGTCATGGCTAAAACAAAACCAGATTAATGTTTTTATCATAGTGTTGGTTTCATGTAATTCATTATGAATGCCAAAGCAGTTTCAATGAGGAAAATACAAAAGTGATGACCAATTAAATAAAATAACAAAATAACTAACAACTTATTATCGACACATCTTTTTAAAGTTCTGATCGTTTTAGCTTGAAATTGTGGTGTTGAATGACATTTCACATGACCACGTTCCTTTTGAAGTTGACTTCTAAATTCTCGGACCCCAAATGACTCCTAATAACATTGAAACACCCTTAAGTGTAGTGTGTGTTAGTAGTAATTTAATGGCACATTCAAATCTTTTACAAACCGTGAAAACAATTTGACGTAAAATAAAATAGTCGATTGACTTAAAATTCACCCTACATATATATCATGTTAAAACGTAAAAATTACAAAGCTCTTAGTAATTTTCTAACATAAGCCAAAATTAACTCTAAGACTAGAGAAAGCTTCCAGAATCTGTTTAGTCTAAAACGTAAAAAAAAGAATGGTCAATGTAACAAAAGGGTAGTAATAAAGACGACGAAGTGCTTGAGGCTTCTTATTTCGCGAAGATAAAGGAAAGCGGCCAGCAGAATTAGGGGACAATGGATCGGGGAAATTATTCCATTACCTTGCTAGTTATATATTATAGAAACGTCAGAACCCTTACTGAAGTGGTTCGTTCGGAATTTTAAATGTTTCTCTAAATAGAGTTTGAAGTAGTCTTTAGAGAATGATCTTGTATTTAAATAATTCACTTACAGTTCTAAACGAGTCCAATGTTCTCTATGAAAAGGGGTTAAATTAAGACTCAATTTAGAAATGTATATCCCGAAAGTTGTTTTAGCCCCAGGCATTTATTATTGTTTTAAAAAAATATCTAGGATTAAAAATGTAATTGTAATAAACTCATAATGTAATAATGATATAGTTATTCTTATTACTTTCTCTCATATGCGTTAGAATAGAGAAAGTATTGTGATCGTCTATAAAAACATTTTATACAAGTTGGTTTAAAAATTCTTTTTAGGGTCCCCTGTTCCCAAAAGTGTTTTTTTCGAAAACAATTGGTTTTCTGTCCGTATGTATGTGCAGTTCCCTGGAGAGGAAACGGATGGATCAATGTTTATGAAATTCGGTATTTATGTGTGTCTAGCAATATCTCCAGACCATTTTTGCACTTATTTTAAATTTTAGTTTTTTATTTGTATGCTCAAAAAGATACAAAAATGGAATTTTCTCAAAAATGTCTTAAAGATTTCGGTTAAATTTTCATGAAAGATGTAAATTAAAATTTAACATATTTAAGTAAAAACTGCATGTCTCTAACTTGACTATTTTTTGGTTAGATAATTTTATTTACGGTCTAAAACATTTTAAAATGCAATTTGTTCAAGCTTTGTCCTAACGATTTGGATTACATTTTCAGTAAATATGCAAATTACAAATAAAATTATTTTACTTATCACCCCACTAGGTTGGAGCTGCAGACCGAAGGCTAGAAGCCAAAATTCAAGTTGTTGAAGGTTGTTTTCTGGTTATGTGATTAATAGCACAGCTGTTTTTGAAGATTTCTTCCACATTTTTATATAAATAAAAATAAGTGTTTCGTTTATAAATTCTTTATAAGTGTAATTAATTGGACATCTGTTTTTATTTAGGTGTCTTTTTACACCCTTTAATTTTAATTTTTTAAATAATCTGACAATTTGTGCCAGTTTCCTGGTACTATTTATTTTCATACAAATCTATAACGTACAGCAGACAACCTCACAAACTAAGCCAACAGTTAAACACACTACTTTATATTGAATTCGTTAATTATAAAAGATATAAGGAGCACGGCCTGACCTTGTATAAAATTGTAAAACGTATATATGAAATTCAGTACAAAAATTAATGCTTGTACGAAATAACAAACTAAAATATCGTATCTGTAAGATGTTATAATCTGAGATATATAAAAGTCACAAGGTAAGATATGGTACCGGGTTTTCAAAAGATCTAGAACCCCCTTAATATTTATTTTCTTGATCAACGTAGAACAATTAATGTGTAGGATTACGTCTTCACTGCAATTACTGACTTTTTGGTCGTTTTAACTGTCCTTTTTCACTTTGGGGGGACATCCTATGGAGGAAAAATCTTAAGTGTAAGCATAGGTCGAGTTATATCTCATTTTAAAGGGCATGTTAGTGAAACACATTTTTGCAACCCCGACTGAAAAAGGAATATTTGTTTGGAAATAACAGCCTCTAAAAGATTGGCCTCATTGCAACTTTGAGAGGCTGCTATTTCCAAACTAATAGTCCTTTATCAGTTGGGGTTGAGGCAATGTGTTCCTCTAACAATGACCTTTAAAATGAGGTATAACTATAAGAAGTATAGTTCTTAAATGTAGAACTATATCCTTAGATCTACATTTAAGATTTTTAGACTTCATTCACAAGACGTCCCCCAATGCGAAAAAGGGCAGTTAAGATGGCCAAAAAGTCAGTAACCAGAGTGAGGACGTAATCCTAGAGTTTCATTGTTCTGTGTTTATTAATATTATATAGTAAAATATTAAGGGGGTTCCAGACTTTTTGAATAGACCTGAATAATTTGTATGAATAATTTAGTGATCGGTTTAATACAAATCACGTTAAATCTTCAACCAATCACGGATGCAAGCAACCAAATAGCAACGTATTTACGTCTTGCATTATTGCCACATTTCACTTCTTTAATTGCAACTGTTTTACAGCCCATTTGTTTGATTAAGCTATTTTTAATGTGAGTAGACATCTATATATATATATCTAAGGTGTCCTCACTGACTGACTCACTCACTCACTCATCATTAATTCTCCAACTTTCCAAGTAGGTAGAGAGCTAAAATGTTGTACACTGTTTATTTAGGCATTAAATAGGAAGACTGCAGTATTTTCATCTTGAAAAATAATTCTAAGGGTAGAATTCACCCCTAAAAGATTGTCCCATTAGGATAACATTGTGTAAACAACAACAAAGTAAATTAATAACAGCTTTTTAGTAAGTAAATAAACATGTTTCTGTTTTATGTTTGACATTATCCTATTGATGCATTAAGAGTTTAATATTCAGTGGTTTAAACAAAATGAAATGAACACGTTTGAAATAGGCTAAGTACGAATAGGTGTGTATACTAAAATATGTAGTAAAACAAGTAGTGAGAGATATACTGTAAATAAATTTAAATTGTGATTTTACGTTATACAGTTAATCTACTATTATTTTTAGTTAAAAGTTACATGCCGAGGCTAAGTCCGAGGTGTAATGAGCGCAGTGGGCTGGCACGCGAAGCGTGCAGAGGTTCCCTCTAGTATTATCATATACGCATCTCTGATATTACGATCGTGAAATTTCTTTTTGTTTATGAAATTCTTTTCTTCGAAATATTCTTGTTGAAATATCTTTTACATTTTTTACTCCTTGTTGTTTACTACTCTTGCAACACCGAGTGTCAGAGCTTCATCCAAATGCCACCAAGCACGCTCATGTCAAGTCGAGTCATTCATTAAATATGGTGTAAATTAT
This sequence comes from Stictocephala bisonia, assembly GCA_035578905.1. Lineage (NCBI taxonomy): Eukaryota > Metazoa > Arthropoda > Insecta > Hemiptera > Membracidae > Stictocephala > Stictocephala bisonia. The sequence continues at coordinate 20,839 of JAQJVL010004076.1, forward strand.
GCATATCATCCTAAAACTATAAAATAGTCATCAATAAAATGAAAATGCTCCAATTGTATACATTTTCTAAAGTACCTATTTATTTCCTACACAGCACATTATTCTTCTTTTTTTCTTTCTTACTGCTGTATAGTTAAATCAGTTTTCATATTATAAACTTATCTGTTTATAACTTATCCAAGGACACGACAGTTACAATGTATTGGTTTTCTATTATTAAGAAATGTATACGATTAATTATTATTATAAACATTAAATTTTGCAATTTAACTAATAATATTTAATATTAGTCTCATAACAAAGTTTTTTATTTAATTATGATAAAAAAAAATGTAAAATACTTAATGTATATTTATTCTAGCAAAATATATTACTGCACTATCTAGGTAAATAGAGCAGTTAGTAGATAGACTAATTGGCTAAGTACAATGGCAGCCAGAGGTTTCTTTAAAAGGAATACTTTGTATTCTCCCTTTGGCTATCTAAACGAATTTTAATTCAACTGACTCTTCTTCCAACTAAACTATTTTATTTATTTTGAACAGATCCCCAAGGGAATTCTTGTGTTTTTACTTTTTATTTATTCATCTGAGTAATTATTTTGGAGACGAGCCACTTAAACTAGGAGTTTAAATGTAGTACAATTTTATTATTTATCTACCTTAGTACTATAAAATATATAATGCTAAATTTTAGGCAATAGATTCCATGCTTGATCCTCTTAATACCGACATGGGGTCCGCTCAATGGTTGCCGACGTGGACATTTCTAGAAAAGTCTGGGGTGTCCATGTTGGGTGGTATTCAGAGTCCTGTTGTAAAGTATCAGGCTTGTCAATTAGCTGTAAATCATACCAATACTATGTGGTTCGGATTCCACGTAAACATGTAGGTCTCTTAGTTCCCCTGGCTATTGGGCTATTAATTAATGTTTGTTTCTGAGCTCAGTTAGTAACAAGACTACACAGGTCATCCATACTCATCCTTTGCTCAATTAATCATTCATATTTGCTTTAAAATAAACAGGCTTTGTTACACTCTCAGATCTGAATAGTAATGTAATAATATGTAGGGGTGTGTTAATTGGAATAGGGTAGTCATATGACAATGAGTATGAATGAGCGCACTATAAAGGGTCGCGTTAAATATGTAAAAATAGTATGAAAACTTACTAAAGAGTTTAGTTGTTAAAAATATGAATGGTACTTAAAATAAAACCTACCATCCCGGGCTCTATCTATAGGACATTTCTTCAAACCTTGAAACGGAGTTGAAAAAAAGCTTCATAATTGATTAGAGTAGAGTTAAGTAGAGTTATAATATGCATATAAAAATAAATCATCTTCTGAACGTTGGCGTATAATTTATAAGTTGAAGGTGTCCAAGATTAAAGAGTCCCATCCCAGTAAATCTGACCGAGCTTAGTAATTATTATATTTATTTTCCTGTTGATGCAGGAAAATAACGTCTACTGCATTTGCAGACCATCTTGGATCTCAGCTTCCAACTCCTTTCGACTGAATTTTTGGCTGTAAGTGTAACAAATAAAACTGAGGCCAATAAATTCAGAAAGATGGTAGAAAGTAATTTGGTTTGAACAAGAAGTGTTTCTATGAAGTTATTAAGAGTGATATTACCTGTAATCACGTCTATCCTGATTACCACAACATCAATATTTCCATCCGTTTATAAATCAGTTGAGTTCACTCAAACCTAAGCTGCTCTCTTCATCATCCCCATCTTATGATTTACCAGTCAATATCCAACCTGCACTCTGTAAATATGTGGAGAGACTTGTTCATCACCATAATATATTTACTAAGTTTCGTAGTAACATCTTGTTACAGTATTTCATTATAATCACAGCTCCACCACTGCATGACTCAAATAGCTGAAGCAGAGACATTGCTTTCTCTGTTTGATTTTTCAAAAGCGCATGCCCGTATCTACCATAATCGTCTTATAGTTGTACTGGCACAATACTCTAGTTGGGGAAGTGTAATCAAAGGTGTTCCTCAGGGCTGAGTGCTTGGACCTATACTGTTTACAGTAGACATAAATTAACCTTTCACTGTAAATGTGCCATTGTAGCTAATGATTTGCAAATATCTTATCACCGTGATGTAGTTTGACTAAAATGACGGGGTTGAATACCATAAAATCAATTGGTGAATGGGCTTACGACTAAATTGAATAACACTAGAACTTAACCTATCATTGTTGGACATAGCCAATTATTGTAGTCAATTTATTTATTATGGTCAATAAATAGTGAAGAAATATGGATTCGCAAATAACGATGTTCTTATTGTATTAAAACCCATCATGGCCAGCAGCCTATGCAACCTTTAAGATAAATTATAACTATCTACATTTACGTGTTAAGATTATGCTAGTAAAGACCCTTGTATTTCTGTATTTTGGATACTGTGTTGTTGTCATAGTAAAAGCATGACAATCACGGGGTTAGAAATTGTAAACAAAGGCTTCCTAAATGTTCCCCCATCAATAAGTGCTAATACATAACCTACTGTATAACATACTGGGTCTTCTCAAGTAGATGACTCCAAAGACCCATGACATTGACTGTGTTTTTTTGACATGTGCTCATTTTACTCATTATCAATCTGCCCTCATGAAAGTCCTGCTGCAGCCTTCCACCAAACCTGTTTTGAGCAAGTATTTTTGTTCTCTTATACTTCCTTCCAATCCTTACACTGTCCACTATTTAGCATCCTCTCTCCCCTTTCCTCTCTTCTAACTTTTCTTTCTCTAGATAAAGTTAGAAGAGAAAGATGGTAGGACAGATGTCCTCAACAGGCTCTCTCCTATCATCACATGTCCTAACCAATTCATTTTCTTCTTTCAGTTTTCAGTATTTCCCTGTCTTCGTCCACTCTCCTCAGTATCACTTAATTACGCTCTACATCTTCCCAATCTATTTTCTCCATCCTTCATCCTTCTCCAAATCCTCATCCCCGTTGCTTCCATCTATTCCCAGCATAGTTGTGTTTTTGTATACGAGTCCATGCTTTTACTTGATATAATAACCTCTTCTGGTTAAGTTTATATTTTAAAAATCCTTTCACAAATAAAAATTATTTCACAAATTATTTTACTGCATTCAGGTTAGTTTAGTTATAGGGTAGTTTTACACTGATGAGTGGCAATTCGGGGTCAAAACCTCCCCCCCCCCCACTTATTTTTAATTAGTATAAACGTATGTAGTCAGACTACAGAATATTTATGTAGAGTCACTCCTTAATATATTTTAGCTCACCAAATGCATTTGCAAGTGTCCTATATCTATAAGATTTTTTTAGTTTATTGATTGTAAACGATGGTTGTCTTCTATAAAAGATCTCACTAACTTTCTTAAAAAAGCTTGCTTCCCTAATAGACCTAGACATCTGAAAAATATTTCATAATTTAAAATAATCTAATTCTATAGAGAAAATTGCGTAAATCCATCTACTAAGTTAATTGAAATAATTAAAAATTCAATTATAACTCGTACGTTAAGAAAACTCCTCATTAGTGCAACTTACATTATTACTATTAATAGTAAACAAATTTGAGATTTTTATTTTTTTCTATTCATAATTTACGTAATTGAAAATTATTTTGTTCTGCTAAAAATATATGAGCTGTTGGCCCATTTTAAGTTGAACGTTAACTCTGAAAGTGCGTTATGTAATATTTTTGGCCAGGCGAGGTAACGCCGCTGCGTCAAGAGGTAGGTTTATTGCTTGGCAGACCAATTATTTTGCCTCCCAACGGGGCCGTTGTGGCGGACGATGGATGATTCGCGGGGTCACTTGTTGATGGCAAGGTCTTTAATATATCCAGCACTAAACTTCGGACCTCTCCTTATATTGATGGTTTTTGTAACTCTATCATATACGGCTATATCATAATATTGAAATATTTTTACAGACTTGTTATTAAAATGTCACTCTGATAAATAAAATATGAAAACGTGTTATATCAAATAAATATTGTTAGTTATATTATTTGTATGTTTATATTTGCATTTAAAATTTCCAGTAGAGTTAAAATATTAGCTTTCATGCTGATTTATTGGTAAAATATAAAACCCATTTCGAGTAAATTATGTTTTTAATAAAAGTGAAATATATTTCTCATCACTACTTTGATTCATAAAATATCTGCTTATAGCCAAATTGTATATTATTAAGTAAATGTTATAGCAGATGCTGCTTAAAGATTTAAGCATTAAAAAATTGAAAAAAAAACACACTGAATACTTTTAATTTGTTACTATAAAAATATACACGAAATGTAATTGCTTTTTTTAATCATATCTTTAGTTGCTCTTTAATACAAATTATTAATATTCCAAGATGTGGTTATCGTAATTATTGCATAACTATATGTTGAAATTACGATAACCTATAAAAAAACTGTTAAGCAACGCTCAGAAATTGATTATGTAACTACAGTAATTATGGTCGATGAGCTATGTTTGATCCATGAAGAAAATATGAGATTTATCACAAAAATATTTTCTTGATAAAGAATAACATGCTTATAGATTGAATATAGATTGAATCAGTCCAGCTCCGACCTTCGAGCTGATAAGATAGTGGCCTTGTACGCTCCGGCAAGCTCGATCTGTGTGGTGTGGTTAGCTACCGTTGCGTGTTCAATCACGTTGTGACAAGGTTTAATTTACTAGTTTTATGCTATAAAAATTAATATGGCGGCTTTTTGTGGTATCTGTGAGTTAGAATGTAAAGAGGCGAAGTTATCAGTTAAGTGTGGTGGATCCTGTGGCCGGTATTTTCATATCCAGTGTGTGAAAACCGAAGGAGTGAAAACCCGAGCTGGAAACAAAGAGAGGAAATGTGAAGAGTGCTCCGCATCGACTAGTAGCAAGTCTTCAACAGAAACAGCCCCTTTAACTAAGGAGTTTCTGGTCTCAGTTCTCGAGTCATTTAAAAAAGATGTTTTCAATGAGCTGAAAACTTATTCATCTCAGACGGAGGAGTTTCGACAGACCATTCAATTTTCGTCCGATAAAATGGATACGTCCAACAAATTAATGATTGAGATGAAGAAAGAATTTGCTGAGTTGAGGAAAAGCAATGAAGATCTGAAGAAGGAAAACAAGCGGCTCAACGATGAAGTATCATGTCTTCAAGTAAGGATGCGAGGATTGGAACAATACTCAAGAAGATGCAACCTAGAGATCAGCGGACTCCCTATGACACCTGGAGAAGACCCTATCAGCATACTGCGAGGCGTGGGTAAAACTATCGGCGAGGAGCTGCGAGACAACGAGGTCATGGCAGTCCATCGGGTCCCATCCTTCAAGAAAAACAAGGCGCCGTCACTCATCGTACAGTTCCAAACTCGTGGTCAGAAAGCAGCCTGGATCGCCAGCTTTAAGGGGAAAAAAGGAATAACAGCAAACGAGGTAAACAAATCATTTCCAAGTCACCGTATATTTTTAAATGAACACTTGTCGCCAGAAAATAAACTGTTCCTAGCTCAGTTAAGGGAAAAATGTAAACAGAGAAACTACAAATATGTATGGGCCAGAGAGGGAAACTTCTATGTAAGAAAAAATGACGGGGAAAGATGTTACAAAATAAGCAGGCTTAGTGATCTTGATGGTTAAGCATGTATGAAATATAAATTAAACTGTTAAGAGAATGTATAATGTCTTCTTCTTGTTATTTATTGCAGTATTTTAGTTTAGAAAAAGCTAATTTTATTTTAAAGTACTTATTGAACAAACTAAATGTCTAAAAAAGTACATTCATGTAAATCATACACTAGCCTGGATACAAATTTCTTTGACTCCATTAATAATGTAAATATTGTATATATAAATATTAGAAGTATGAGAAGTAACTTTAATACGTTTCTCACAGAAATTAATAAATTACTAAATAAATTGTCCTTTATTATTTTAAGTGAAGTATGGATCAATAGTGAAGAATTAAATTTATATAAAATACCTGGTTTTAAGGCAATAAGTAAGTGTAATGACTCATATCGTGCTGGGGGTGTTGTTTGTTTTGTAAGAGAAGATCATGAAATAATTGAGAAGGAATTTTAAATGATAACAACTGATTGTTTATTGTTGGAAGTAAAAGTTGGAAGATTTAAGTTTAATTTAATTTGTTTATACAGAATGCAAAGAGTTTCTGAAATTAACTTTATTGAAGAGCTTAAATCGGAATTACAATCATTAAATTTAAATACAATAATAATAGGTGATGTCAACATTGACATATTGAGTGATTACCATTATGTTAGTAAATATTATAATTTAGTTAGTAACAGTGGATTCTATTCACTTGTTGATCAGCCAACACGTGTTACACCAAATTCATTAAGTTGTGTTGATCATATTCTTGTAAGGTTTAGAAATTTAGTAATTTTCAAAACAGCCATATTTGACATAGGAATCACAGATCATTTCCACAACTAAGACATGATACTTCATCGTTGAGCCGCTTGTTTTCCTTCTTCAGATCTTCATTGCTTTTCCTCAACTCAGTATGTTGGGAGTGACTGCTGATGTTTCAGACAATAAATAAAAAAGAAATAAAAATATAACTAAATTGATATATAATTATGAAAAAATTAAATTTAACCTATCTGAAGTTCATTGGAATTCAATCTATTCATGTAACGACGTAAATAAATGTTACGAAACATTCCACACATTGTTTAGTGAAATAGTTGTTAGAAATGTATCAGTAATAATAACAGTAATCTAAGTAAAGCTAAAATTCTAAGTCCATGGATAACTAATAACATTCTAAATAAACTTCAAAAAAAGAGAAAGGTTGTATAAAGTACAAAAAAGGAGACCGTATGATTTAGTTTTTAAACGGTATTACGATTCCTTTGTAATACCCTAAAACTTGATATAGACAATACCAAGAATAATTATTATACTAATTTGATAAATAATTGTAATGGGGATAATAGTCAACAATGGAAAATTATAAATCAATTGACAGGTTGTGAAAACAGTAAAAATGTAAGCAAATTAGTCTTAGAGGACGGGGAATGTATAAGTGATCCGCAAACAATTGCCGACACAATAAACACCCACCTTATCGAACTTGAGAATTTCACTGATAACAATAGCCAGGCAGCGACTCAAATGCATGACAGTCCAAATCTACCACATTCCTTCTTTATCGATAGAACAAATGAACGGGAAATTTTAAAGATTTTTAAAAAATTAAAAAATAAAAAATCCACTGGCTTTGACAGAGTACCAGTTGCTTTAATTAAGCATGTTTCAGAGATCATTGCTCCAGTTATAACTTACATTATAAATTTAAGCTTTCTACTGGCGTTTTCCCCGAATTACTAAAAAATAGTATAATTGTACCAATTTTGAAAAAGAAAAATTCTTACAATATTGATAATATACGCCCAATTAGTTTATTATCCGTTTTTTTCTAACATAATTGAAAAGTGTATGAAAGTAAGGTTAATCCATTATCTTCACTCAATAAATTTTTAAATATGAAGCTCAATTCGGTTTTACAAAAGAAAAATCTACTGAGGATGCTTGATTGAATTATGTGAACAACATTTATTTTAGTTTGAATGAGAACATGAAAACATCAGGTTTATTTATTGACTTTAGGAAGGCATTCGATCTAGTTGACCACGACATTTTGATAGAAAAAATGGAATCTATTGAAAGCAGTGGTTTCAGAGTTATCTCAGTGGTAGGGTTCAACAGGTTAAAATACAAGACAGTTTAAGCGCCCCGCTTGTTATAAAAAGGGGTGTTCCTCAGGGTGCTGTACTCTCAGCAAATCTCTTTATAATTTTTATTAATGATTTACTAAAGCAACATTTTATTGGAAGAATAATTGCATTTGCAGATGACATCGCTTTTAACTATAACAACAAAAACAAACAAACTGTATATTCGGAAATGAACAAAGACTTGATTACTCTGAGAAACTGGTGTATTAATAATAAAATGATAGTTAATGTTTCAAAAACTAAATTTATTAATTTTGGTTACAAGAGCTTTAATTTTGAATATCCACTATATTATCACTCTATTGACTGTAAGGGTAGTACTGGATGTAACTGTGTACCAGTTGAAAAGGTTGACAGTTTCAAATATTTAGGGGTCTATCTTGATGAACGTTTATCTTGGAAGAAACATATATTACAATTGTACAGACAGATTAAATTTAACGTTAGAAAATTCTTCTTTTTAAGAAACTTTTGTCACACACAACTTTTAATTTCTCTATATTATGCCTTAATTCAATCTAGATTGCAGTACGGAATTTTATGCTGGGGAGGAACTTATAAATATCTCATCAATAATTTAAGAAAATCTCAAAATAAATTTATTAAATTAATTCTTAAGAAAAATAGACAGGAGCATTCTTTTCCTTTATATTGTCAAACTGGTGTAATGCCTCTACAACATTTGTTTATTTTCAAAACACTAAAGCAATTTTATATAAGGAGTGGGAATAGAGGTTCAACCAGGGTGCGTCCTGAACTTAGAAGCAACATTCAAAGACTATTCATAAAACCGAAAGTTAATAAATTTTTCTTCAGGCACTCTTATATTTATCTTGGACCAAATTATTTTAATCAACTAAATTCAAAAATTAAAGAAAGTCCAAATTTAAAAGCCTTTTGCAAAAGGGTAAAATATTGGTTGTTTACTTTACATGACACTTCTTTTTTTGGAGGAATATCTCGCATGAGCTGATTTTGCTCCTTTTTTTGTATTTTCGAAATATAAATGATAGTATTCGGTGGCATATATAATTTTCATTATTTAACCTATTTCAACAGATTATATATTGATGTAAATACTGAGTTAAATAGGTATTTATATTTTCATTTGATGTTTTTCCTGTTGATTTTTGTTTAAAGTTATGATGATTGATAGTTTTTTTTCCGTTTGGCTGTTCGATGTTTTGTTTAATTCTGTCTATATTATTCTAAGTACATATGACATAATTTGTGTGTATTATATTTGATATATTTGGGTATTTGTCTCAAATATAAAAATGTTTTAGTCTACATTTTGAGACCCATCCCCCCACCAAAGCTGGTAAGCGTGCCAACCGGGGGATGGCTCAAAACAAGTCGAGCGAGGGGATCACGGGTGGCAGTTGGAGGGTCAAAATAACACTCGGCAGCTGAGCAAAACTAGTTTATTACCAAAAAATCAACAAATAAGCAAAACTTGGCAGGCAGAAGGCCAAAACAAAATTAGGCAGAAGGCCACAATATTAACGGGCAGAAGGCCCCAATATAAATTAGCACTTAAATCAATAACCATAAACACTAAATTAACAAGATACAACACATAAACTACAGAAACAACAAACTCCACAAATACCAAAATTTAACAATCAATTTTTGTATGGCCTATCTGCAGTTTGGCCTGAGACTCCCAAAACGTAAGGAAAATTTATTAACAAAATTTTTAAAAGGTGACAAACTTAGAAACAAATTTAGATAACCCCAAATAAAAGTGAAAATTTAGAAAACGTCTGGAAAACAACAATTAAACCGGCAATTTAGCCCACATATCCCTTGATTCCACCGGGCCAGGGAGTAAGCCGGAATCCCTGGGCAGCTCCGAATTAAAAATTAAGCAAAGCACAATAATCCCCTTTTGGTGAAAGTTTAAAAAAATTAAACAATTTAAAAAAAAATATAACACGGTACCGTTATATTATCCCCTGACATCAATAATACACTACACGAAAAATATAAATAACAATCACTAGGCCTAAACATAATAATCAACAATAACATAACTTAACCATAGGGACCTAACAAAATATAAAATCTAAAAAATATAACAATAAAATAAACTAATTAAATAAATAACAATAAATATCAACGTTTTCTTTTCTTTTTTTTTCTTTTCTTAAATTTCAATATAATTATATATCCCTAGCAATGTCCCCATGGCTGTTTTGTCACTTTCAGTCTTTAGGCCTAGGCCTCAATAAAATAGCTCCACCACCATTCGTCTCTTTTTATTTCTTTTTTATAAATAATTATTTTCCACAAATCACCCCCAGCTCAGCCGCCGAGAAATAAGCTGGAACGCACTGACCTGAGGACAGAAGTCTTCTACCCAAAGAAGTAGAGAGGGCAGCACGGGGCAAACTTGCTCAATCACATGGTCCCCAGGCCAGGCTCGCAGTGTCGTAGGTAGAACTTTGCCCGGACGACCGGCTGAGGGTTGAACCGTCCTACTCAAGGACCCTGGAGTTTTAGTGTGTCTAGCCACTCATAACGAGATTCTGCAGGCAGCACAAGACAACTGACCAGACAGGCCAACCGGACAGAAGCTGCTGGAACACGGAACGAAACGGAACTGGGCCAACGGCCACCAACTACGCGAAACGCAGGGCAAAAACGAATCTCAGGCAGCCTGGCAGACAATGACGAAAAAAAAACGAAACTGTACCGGTCCAAGACGACCCGGTACAACCTCCCTCTGCAAAACCTCAACACACCCAGGCAGGGGAGAACTCGGTACCTCAGGGAACCAAACAGAAGAAGAAGAACCTCCAAAGAGTGGTGCTCCAAGGACGCCAAAGAGAATCTAAGAGGGGAAACCCCTCAAACAGGGAGCGAACTACCCTGACGGTCGGGCCCGACCAGAAAAGAGAGAAAGGAGACTCTCTCAGAACAGCCACCTAGGGCGCAGAGGTGATCAATCTCTTTGCCCCAAGAAACCCCCAGGAACACCAACTCCTGGATCAACCGTTCCCCGGAAAGCCTTAAGCTGGGACACATGGGCTTTCCTGAACACCCTGCCTGACTGGGGATCAACCAGCAGAGCAGTCACCGGTGACAAAAACCTGTCGATGCGGTGGGGACCAGACCACCGATAGCACAACTTGGCAGCTCTTCGTTCCGCGGCCGAACTGACCGGGTGAGCCTGACAAAGAACCAGATCTCCAACCTGAAAAGGGTTAGGAGTACGACCCTTATCATACCTCCTCCTTACTCTCTCTCTAGCTCGTAGCAGGTTGCGCCGAGCAGCCCGCCACGTGGACACTACGTCAGTGGCACCTGGCGTAGGTAGAAGATCCTCTAGCCTCCACAAGTTGGACAAAGGGTTGTTAGGAGGGTAGCCATGTAGAATTTCGAAGGGAGTGGCATTGTGACTCTCATGCTTGGAAGAATTGAAAGCAAGCTGGAGCCAAGAGAGACTCTCATCCCAGGTGTTCTGCTTCTCAGCATGGAAGGTAATAAGGGCAGACCGAAGATTGCGGTTGAACCGCTCTGCATGAGAAGGCTGTGGGTAATAAGGAGAGGTAGTCACATGCCTGATACCATTGCCAAAACAGAACCTACGAAACTCATGGGAGGTAAACTGGCTACCGTTGTCGGACACAAGAGTGGAAGGCACACCAAAGTGCTGGAAGAGTTGGGACTGGAGAGCACGGATGGTGAGCTTAGCCGTGGCACTCCGAAGTGGGAAAAGCCAAACGAACTTCGAGAAAGCATCCACACAAACAAGTAGGTAGGAGCTACCTGACTTGCTACGGGGAAAAGGACCCACGTAGTCGATGAACACCTTCTCAAAAGGACGCTCGGCCACCTCAGAAGATAACAACCCTAACCTTGCATTCTGACTAGGCTTGCTGAGAGAGCACAGGTGACAAGCCCGCACTCTGCCAGCAACATCCCGGTCCATGCCCTTCCAGATGAAGTACCTACGAATCTTAGCGATGGTCTTATGAATGCCAAGATGACCGCCCACAAGAGAAGAGTGACAATATTGAAATACCATCGGTACTAGATGACTAGGCAGCACTACACGGGGTTCACCCCTCTGTCGAGGACGGCAACAGAGTACCCCTTTGGACAGAAAATAGGGAGGGTGGGCACCTCCCTCTTGAAGCTCACCTAAGATGACTGACAGCTCAGGATCTTTCTGCTGATGGGACAGTAGGTCGTCAAAAGCCAGAGGAAAATCCAGAAGAACAGCACCACACTGAGCAACAGCCTCAGTCGGTGGATCACTGGGTTCATGGTACATGCGGGAAAGAGCATCCGCGATGACATTCTGGGTACCCCTAAGATGTTGAACTCGGAACTTAAAGGCAGAAATTTTGACCACCCAGCGACCAATTTTCCCAAGCTGTCTGGGATGGGCTAGAAGCCAAGACAGTGCCTGATTGTCCGTCTCCAGCAAGAACTCAGCATGTTCCAAGAAACGCCGAAACTTGTCCGTACCGAAGACAACAGCCAGACACTCTAACTCATAGATGGAAGAAGCTTTCCTTTCCTGGTGAGACAACGTCCTCGAAGCAAAAGCGATGGGCTGCCTGACCCCATCAAACTCCTGAGAAAGAACAGCAGCAATGGCGGAGGAGGAGGCATCAGTCTGAAGAACGAATTCTCTGCTGAAATCAGGCATACGCAGGACAGGAGGTTGCATGATAGCCTCCTTGAGAGCATCAAAGGCAGTCTGCTGAGCTTGGCCCCACACAAAAGGGACACCTTTCTTTCGCAGCTCGTTCAACGGGGCAGCAAGCTCGGCCACGTTAGGGATGAAGCGACGGTAAAAATTCACCATCCCCACAAAACGGGCAATCCCCTTGGCATCTCTGGGAGGAGGAAAATCCCGAATGCCCTGGGTCCTCGCAGGATCAATGCAGACGCCTCGAGAAGAAATAAGATGACCCAGAAAAGAAATCTCAGGACGAGCAAAAGTGACTTTCTCTGGATTTACGGTAAGGCCAGCTGATTTGAGGCGACTAAGAACTTCCTCCAGATGTTGCATGTGTTCCCCGAAAGTCTCACTGTAGACAAGAAGATCGTCCAGGTAATTGAAGACAAACTTGAACTTCACATCATGGAAGATGGAATCAAGCAGACGAGTAAGAGTCTGGGCACCCACAGCAAGACCCATAGGAACCCTAGTGAACTGGTAAAGATTCTAGGGAACACAGAAGCTAGTCATAGGCCGTGATTCCTTCTTCAATGGAATCTGATGGTAGGCCTGGTTCAAATCAAACACACTGAAAAACTTAGCCTTACCGAACCAATCAAACGCAGAATGCAAATCAGGAAGAGGTACCGAGTCAATAGCGACCTTAGCGTTGAGCCTCCGATAATCCATCACAAGCCTAGACTTACCATTAGGCTTGGGCACAAGAAAAGCTGGACTGGCATAAGCGGAACGAGACGGCTCAATCACACCCTTGCTCAGAAGATCTTCTATCATAGCCCTCATAACCTCCATCTTTGGGGGAGCAAGTTTGTACGGATGACTTCTAACTGGCTGAGAATCGGTGAGGTGGATCTCATACTCCAGAAGAGAAGTGACCCCAAGCTCAGCCGTAAGCACATCAGGAAACCGCAAACACAGCCTCCTAATGGCCTCCGCCTGCTCAGGGGGGAGATGACCAACTGGATCCACCTTGGGTTGTTCGGGCTCACAACCCACCCCTCTGACTGCAGGAGGGCAGTCAGAATCACCTACTAGAGGCACCAAAACTCGCCGATTAAACTTGAAAAACATCTGGCGCTTCTGGAGGTCAAGCACCATACCACTCTTAGAAATAAAGTCTGCCCCTAGGATACAAGAAACCGCCAGGTCCTCGGCAACAAGAAAACCCCACCTCCAGGAAAATCCTTCAATTTTAAAATGGAAAAACGCCTTTAGAATTATAGGTAGAGGAGTTTGGGATGCCGTCCAGCAAGTAATAGAAGAGGGCTCGGTGTGCCTGACAAGTCCTAAGGCGTCAAGGGACTCAAAAAGAGAAAGGCTGATGATACTGCATGCCGAACCAGAATCAAGAAGGGCTCGACACACCGTACCACCAAAAGAAACAAAAACGCCAGGACACACCGAGGTGACCGCACTAAGTCCCAGGGAAGCCATGCCAGCAAGGCCCGAAACATCCCCGACGCTCCTGCTATGGGCACGCGTCAGAGGCAAATGGCCACGGTCAGTCGCAACAACGCGGGGAGCTACTGTGGAGGCAACCCCCCGCGCTGAGCGTTTCCCGCCCCACGACCTCGAGCACGTGGACAGTCACGTCGAATGTGACCAGGTTGGCCACAAGCAAAGCACACAACCGGAGGCCGAGAACCACGACCCTCCACTGGCTGACTCACACCTACAGACATAGCCGGTCGACGGGTGGGGAGAGCACGATGACTCTCAGAATCCCTCCCTTGCTGGTCTGAGAACTGCACGCTGCGCGAAACAATGCACAGCTGATGCAGCTCCCGAAAAGTCGAAGGAACACCAGCAAAAACCAATCTGCACCGTTCTTCGGGAGAAATGCCATCCAGGATGACACGAACGGTGTCAGCTTCAGAAAGGGTGAGGCGCAACGCTTGACGAGCTTCCTTGACTGAAGAGACATAGGCTGTCAGAGACTCGCCCCTACCCTGCGACCGATAAAATCTGTCCATGACCATCCTCTCCCTGAGTCGAATGGGAAGAAACGATGAAAGTAACTCTCGATGGAACGAGTCCACCGAGGCATCACTGGCCAAGACAGAACTCAGCAACTCCCCAACGGGACCTCTACAATACGGGAAAACCAGACGAAGCAAGTCCCCAGCCTGCATGCCGGGCATCTCACTAAGTCTGAGAAAGGCCACCAGAAACTTAAGAAGCTCCTCAGGATCCATCCCATCGATCACAGGGAGATTCTGGATCATGGGCGTGAGAGGGTTAGGCAGCTTGTGGTAGCTCAGCTGCAGAAGAGCAGGTGAACCCAAAGAAGTAGTAGGAACGGCAGCTGGAGCCGAACCACAAGCAACCTCAACAGAAACGCCTGCAGGCTCAGAAGGAACCTCAGGCACAGTGAGAGCCGGTGTCTCAGCCTGCGGCCTCGACACATTAGGCGAAAGCGCGAAAGTAGGCCGCTGACCCAGGCCCGTAGGAGTCGTGGAACCGGAGAGTGCCTGAAAAATCTCATCCAGCCTAGACACACTCTCCAAGATCCACGCCCTATCCGATGGTCCCAACCCCGGTGCCCGGTTGACCAGCCTTAAACGGGCAAGCAGATGCCCCAAACGTGCAAGGCGGCAGGCCCGGTCACGACCCACTGGAGGTTCCAACTGCAAATCCTCTAACACCCCTTCCCAATCTTCCACCTTCCGTTTACAAATCCCCAACTCATCACCAACCTCCAGCAGGTCAGACCAATCCACCGCCGTACCCGCGGACAACTGCTCCCGCAGCAACCTCCGGAGATTCAGAACATCACCCTCCGGAGTCACACCCCGCGACCTCAACTCGAAAATCAACTCCCCCTTGACTAGGAGCGCAACATTCTGCAGATAGGCCATCTCTAACGCAAAACAAAATTCTCAACAGTACACAAAAAACGACAACTCCAGGGTCCAAGACGAACTAAACCCTCAGCCTACCGAGCCACTGCCGACCACTCCAATCCACCCATGAAACCCATTCAACAAAGTAACCAAGCGGATTGCCTAGGTTTTTTTTTTTTTTTTTTTTTTTTTTTTTTTTTTATACAAAGTTAAATGATTTATTTGGTTTTTAATTGTTTTTCTTTTTAAATAATTATTTATCTTTTTTTTTTTTTTTTTTTTTTTTTTTTTTTTTTTTTTTTAACGTAATACCAAGGCACCTTGACGGTAGGTCGGCCAACCATGACCTACTAACTGGCAAACACCCACCGTCCACCACCAAGAAAGAATTAATTTTTTTTTTTTTTTTTTTTTTTTTTTTTTTTTTTTTTTTTTTTTTTTAGGCAACCACGCTCTGCTACCAATTGAGACCCATCCCCCCACCAAAGCTGGTAAGCGTGCCAACCGGGGGATGGCTCAAAACAAGTCGAGCGAGGGGATCACGGGTGGCAGTTGAAGGGTCAAAATAACACTCGGCAGCTGAGCAAAACTAGTTTATTACCAAAAAATCAACAAATAAGCAAAACTTGGCAGGCAGAAGGCCAAAACAAAATTAGGCAGAAGGCCACAATATTAACGGGCAGAAGGCCCCAATATAAATTAGCACTTAAATCAATAACCATAAACACTAAATTAACAAGATACAACACATAAACTACAGAAACAACAAACTCCACAAATACCAAAATTTAACAATCAATTTTTGTATGGCCTATCTGCAGTTTGGCCTGAGACTCCCAAAACGTAAGGAAAATTTATTAACAAAATTTTTAAAAGGTGACAAACTTAGAAACAAATTTAGATAACCCCAAATAAAAGTGAAAATTTAGAAAACGTCTGGAAAACAACAATTAAACCGGCAATTTAGCCCACATATCCCTTGATTCCACCGGGCCAGGGAGTAAGCCGGAATCCCTGGGCAGCTCCGAATTAAAAATTAAGCAAAGCACAATAATCCCCTTTTGGTGAAAGTTTAAAAAAATTAAACAATTTAAAAAAAAATATAACACGGTACCGTTCTATTATCCCCTGACATCAATAATACACTACACGAAAAATATAAATAACAATCACTAGGCCTAAACATAATAATCAACAATAACATAACTTAACCATAGGGACCTAACAAAATATAAAATCTAAAAAATATAACAATAAAATAAACTAATTAAATAAATAACAATAAATATCAACGTTTTCTTTTCTTTTTTTTTTCTTTTCTTAAATTTCAATATAATTATATATCCCTAGCAATGTCCCCATGGCTGTTTTGTCACTTTCAGTCTTTAGGCCTAGGCCTCAATAAAATAGCTCCACCACCATTCGTCTCTTTTTATTTCTTTTTTATAAATAATTATTTTCCACAAATCACCCCCAGCTCAGCCGCCGGGAAATAAGCTGGAACGCACTGACCTGAGGACAGAAGTCTTCTACCCAAAGAAGTAGAGAGGGCAGCACGGGGCAAACTTGCTCAATCACATGGTCCCCAGGCCAGGCTCGCAGTGTCGTAGGTAGAACTTTGCCCGGACGACCGGCTGAGGGTTGAACCGTCCTACTCAAGGACCCTGGAGTTTTAGTGTGTCTAGCCACTCATAACGAGATTCTGCAGGCAGCACAAGACAACTGACCAGACAGGCCAACCGGACAGAAGCTGCTGGAACACGGAACGAAACGGAACTGGGCCAACGGCCACCAACTACGCGAAACGCAGGGCAAAAACGAATCTCAGGCAGCCTGGCAGACAATGACGAAAAAAAAACGAAACTGTACCGGTCCAAGACGACCCGGTACAATTTGTAGTATTACTCCTATATATATGTAAATATATCTTTATTACTATTTAAGCAGATGCCACACTGAGCCATTTTTATCTGTTGATTATGTAAATGGACTGGACTCATCAACCACAACTACTGGAAAACTGTGGTTGATTAATTCCGAGAATTGTAATTATTTGTCTATAATCATGTATTATTTCAAGGAAAAAATCATTTATTTCATATTTTTTAAATATTAAATTAATGATATATGTAAAATGTTTTATTCTTATGAAATATACCCTCAAAAATTAGTGTTGAAGTATGAATTCATCAAATTAATTTCTCTCTCGAACTGAGTGTTTCTTGAAGTTGATTTTCAAAATCAACACAAACTGCGTACTGTGCTATGAAACTTTTCTCCGCTCCACAGATGCCTGTTATTTACTATCCACTTTTTTACTAAATGTGGCTAATATTTTTATAATAAAATCCCATTTAGTCCAAATTAATTTAACCAAATTTCGTATCGTTTTTACTTTCGATTTGTGAAACTTTCAGCCAAAGATTCAAGATTTCAGCTGTAGTAAGGAGATAAGTGGTATTTGACATAACATATATAGATTATCTTCTATTTTAAGGTACGTAAACAATTAAAACGACGTTTTTGGGAAACTGCTGAGAAATAATTACTACAGTGACTCCATATTGGTTTTATGAAAACTAAGAAACCAATTCATGTGTTCTGTTTCGCTTGCTAGGTGGTAGAACCTAAACTTGCGTAGTTCAGTATAGTTGTAGATGTTAAAACAAAATTACTGGTTTTAATATTGAAAAGTGCTTTGATGATGTCATTCTAGTGAAAAAAATTTAGCAGAAGAGTTTAGTAAAGTTTTAATATTAAACTATCTGACAAAATAGGATGCTATTTCTATTTAAGTCAAAATACTGGTATAATAACTAAACTACTAATGGTTATTTCAGCCTATTTACATTATTGTAATCGGGTTTGGATCATGTATGATTACTATGTACGTACATGTTAACACGGTCCAACCTGGATTACGATAGTGTAAATAGTTTGAATACTGACAGTGTAAGTTTCCATATGATGGTTATTTCAAAAGTCAATATGTTTTGAAATCACAAAATTTAATTAAAGTGTGTGTGTATCAAAGATAAATTTGAAATGTTATTTTTGTATATGATTCTTGGTGAAATTTGGATAGTTTATTTGTTATATTTATTTATATTATATTTAAATTATATTTTATATAATTTATATTATATTTATATATGATGTACATATTAATTTACATTTATTGATTCCATGTGTACAGCTGAATTTCTGCCTGATACGGCGTCATCAGATCATTTAACTAATAGTAAAAAATATAAAACATACGTTTAAAAAAATAAGATTTGTTAATGAATATTAACATAAATGGATAAGTAAGTAATTTACAGAATTTACTAATTCTATTTTTCTAAATATATGTTTTATATTTTTGAAAATTTTGTTAAATAATCTAATTGTGCCTTAACAGGTAAAAATGCATAGTTTATAAAAAATTAAATTTTTGGAATGATGTTTAACATGTATTTTATCTATAAAGAAAGTTTAAATTTAAGAAATGTATAAATTAAAATTATAAATTTAACAACAGATTATGTAAAACTGTCTATTTAACATCATTTTATTTTCTTCAAAATTAAGGTAACCACTTGAATATTTTAAAAAGAAAATACTATAGAAACAACATAATTAAAATAAAGCTTCTCTCAAATAACTACAAAACCTGTGCCAACAAGCGCAGACGACACTGTTGCAAAACGCGGCTGCAGCGGGCGTTAAATGTGTTTTGAAAAGGCACATTTACTCGAGTTCACAGAGCAAAACGCATGGAGGAATCCCATTATGTTTAATGGCGGATTTATGTAGAGGGGAACAGAGAGTGACGGGATAGCTATAAATCAACATAAACCACTGCCTCGACATTGAGTGGTAAACGGATGTTCGATTGTCGTGCATCGACTACAGATACTCGAGAACAATGAAGACCTACATTACAGAGAAAAATAAACAGATGTCGCTTTCTTATGGCCACAGCGAACATCTCAGTGGCAGCTATAAATATATTACAACAAATGTATCTTTGTACATCTGTAAGGTAGTTACTACATTTATCCTTGAGGATTTTGGAAGAATAAAGGAGAGGCTGACACGGTGCTGGACCTGCCATCGCATGGTAGACTGAAAAATTAGTACACTAACTCGACACATGTACAGCGCACTATTGGGTGCGAGATTTGTTTCTTTCTTATCTGTGCTTACATCAATACTACTTACTACACGTGTGTAGGTGGGTGGATGGGAGGGTCAATGTACGTGTATGGATAGGTGGTTGGGACAATACCACTGTAGTATGTGTAAGGATGGATGGGTGGGCTGTCGATAAGCCACCCTCCATTATCAAACCCTTATACACCTCAGGTGTGGTATTTTTGTACTTTTAGACCTACATTGGACCATTTAGTAATTTATTTCAGTTTAATTCGTTTCTTTTTTAGACACTTTGTATGTAATCTAAGTGTTGACTTTGTGTCAACACAACTCTTACTGTGCATCGATCATAAAATTGTCATAATATTCGTTCGGAAAACAAGTTTGTATAATAAATTCGTCTTTAAAATCCCTATTTAATAAAGTTAAAGATATACAATTGTTCTCAACAAATTGTAAAAAAGAACCAAATTATGTATTACACTACGATGTACCTTACTGTACTGCAATGTTTTTACGATTTTTAACTGGAATTTAAAAAAATAAACAAAAATTAGTGTTAATTAAGGCACAAATTAATTAGCAAGGTGTGTAGTTTCAAAAATATGTTTTTTGAGCAGTAAAACGTCCAAATTAGCTATCTTAAAAAACTGACAAAAACAAACATTATACTCTACTCAACTGGTCATAGACAAAATTTAAGTACAATTTCAAAACGATTATTTATTTATGTTGTAACATTTCTTACAATATAGTTACAGTACAATACCATAATCATGACAACAATAAAAAGAAATGCACTTATTAATTTCCATAGATAAAAACTATAAACTAAATCAATATTCAAATAATAGCGTGAGACAAAGCAAAGCCTTCTTCAAAATTAGTAGAAATGCAAGTGTCCTGATACTCAGTAAGGTAACATAGGCTACATCCTCGAGTACCCCCAGTGAAGGGAGGGGCTAAGAGAACAGGAACACTTTCTTGATGAAAACTAATGGTACAACTAATGACAAAATTAGTTCATAATCTTATTTCACACTCTAATTACTACTTCTCCGTGATGAGACAATTTGTGAATAATTTAAGGCGACTGTGAATGATTTGATGAGTAGGATGAATGTGGCTGAGCTGTGTAGTCTGGTTACTAACTGAGTTCAACGTTCATCGGAAGGGCAATTTATTAATATCCCAATAGCCAGGCAACTAAGGGACTTACAGCTTTACGTGAATCCGAACCACGCAATGTTGAACTGATTTTCAGTCAATGCTTACTCCTGATCAATGACATACAATCTATTTGTTTCATTCATTGTTAGTAATTAGTAACTAGTTCTAAGAGTATAAAGTCTATCAGTTCTCCAAATGATTTCAGAAATTGCATTACATTTTTTCCTTTAAAGGTTCTAAACTTTATAGCCTACTTGAAGACTTTTTTTAAATTAATAAGTATTTTATGTTTTTGAATTGTTTAGTTTTAAGCTATAAAAATAAATGTTTTTGTAAAAATAAAATTTTGGTAAAATGTTGTTCCTATAGGCATAAAATATTTCTCTGTCAGTTTGTGTGCACTTAAAAGAGGAATCATCAATATATTGGTTGATGAGTAAATTTTTTATTTTATTTATTCTTAAGACGCCGATCGTCAAGATTTGGTTGGTCGAATGTGGATTTCGAATGAGTGTGATGAATATAGGTGAGAGAATGTAGTCATTGTTACAAAATAGGTGTCGTTAATTAATAGCCCAATTACAAATAAACAGCCGGTGATTATCAGCTGATTCCTTTCAACATTTCTTATGACTCTGATTGGGATCGGCCTAAGAACCTTTAGCTTATTAGCTGGGCTTTAACCAACTACACTACCTACATTGTATGGGGAAAAAACATGTTTTCGGCTATCATCAAATAAAGTCAAACGATGGTGGGAATGTATATGTGTAGACTGGCCTCTCTGGGATCTCAGCTTCTTGAAGAGGTCTTATAGTTTTCATTTCCAAAAGATACCTTCTGCCTGTTCTTTCCAGTTCTTGAAGCATCAATTCTGACTTAATGATACATATGACATCATAAAACCGTTTCATTGCTTAAATACAATTCACCTTTTGTTAAATGTCCAGCTTATTTTCAATTTTACATTTGATAGTATGTTCTTTGTTGAAACTTATATAATGGCTTCACACACATAATTTTAGTGTAATTAGTTGGACAAACCTATTTGTAAATCGTGACCAGGTTACGTTGTTTACCAACTCTTCAGAATTTTGTGTTCCTCGATGTAACACTTTTGTAAAAGTTCTAGTTTAGACAAACTTTTGAAAACTGGTTTGATTTTCTCCATATCTGCAGTGGGTAAATGTTATCTGGGTATGGTCATAGGTGTGTTTGTTTACAACAGTTTTCTGGTACTTGCACTAGGTGTCGGTGCCTTTAGAGCACAAGCCATGGCCTGGTGTTTCATTACCACAAAGCAGATGAATGCACTCTCTCTCTGTTTCCTCTTTTATAGCATTAAGGCTTTCAGTATTTCCTCTGGTGGCTAGTCCAGAATACATTGTATGGGCGAGCCGGTGACCGAGAAGGCGTCAGGCCTTTGAGCTTGGGTTAGTATCCGGCCTAGACAAGAAGATTTATCAGTAATATTCACCTTCTACTGTAATGG
This sequence comes from Stictocephala bisonia, assembly GCA_035578905.1. Lineage (NCBI taxonomy): Eukaryota > Metazoa > Arthropoda > Insecta > Hemiptera > Membracidae > Stictocephala > Stictocephala bisonia. The sequence goes on from JAQJVL010004076.1 coordinate 42,952, forward strand.
TTCAACCCCTTACTCTGTCTGAATAAGTTCCTCGCACAGATCAATGGGCAGATTAAGGTTAAGAAGGAGATTAGCTTCAATAAGACAGCCTCATCCACAAATAGTGTATGTTTCTCAAGTTTCTGTTTTACCAATTTTAGTGTTCATATTCCTCGGTGTGCTACTCACACTCTATTGTACGTGGCCGACACATTTAATGTTTTTAATCTCAAAATCTGGTCCATATAGTAGTATTTAAGCAATGGTTGGAAATGCATTAGAATCTCGGATATTGGTCTCGGATATTATGAAGCTGCTGGGATCTCCTGAAATAAATCTACAATACTACTTACCTCTAACCACTTCTCAACTAAAATCCTTATAATTTGCTATACAATCCTCAGTGCGTACATTTTCAAACCTTGTTTTACTTAAGGCAACATTTTGATATCCAGAACTTTTCCTGTACTAACATTAGTGATCGTAACAACGCCGTTTTGCAATGAGAATCCTCTTTGTTGCCATGCGCCATCGAATGTTACAACAATTTCCCAGTTCACATCATTTTCTTCATCTGCTTCTAAAACTGTTTTCTTCACGATGGCCATACAAACATCTTCAATAGCATCACATAAGAATTATTGTAATATCTAAACAACGATATACTTGGTAGGTTCATTACACTTCATAATATTTGCGGCATTTCCTCCGTTCCGAATGATACATAATTCATATGTTAAACGAATATTCTATTCAGACATAGTTACTCAGATCACTGTCGTTTCTTTTAGAAACACCTAAGTCAAAAGTAGTTACAATTAAAACCAATAACTACAAATTTCCATTACAATTCTTATGAACTGCTACGTATGAAAGCATAAGCTATGTTCTTTTTTTACTAGATTATAAATGTCTTTTTCAATATTATTACTAAATTCATCATTGTATTCTTATTGTTGCTTAGCAATTTTCTCTTTTTTGATGATGTTAGGTAAGGAATTTGTGGTCTAAGCCCGTGTGTGGAAATAGTAAGCATACCACTAATTTTGAAATGTTTAAGGCTTACTAATGTTCTTAGGTTTCTTAAAAACTGTAAATGATGCCTTAGGCATTTTAATACACTAATATAAGCACTAATAAACAAGAAACGGTCACTAAAACACGATAAACACTATGAGAATCACATATACTACACATAACAACCAACCTAATCTCAAACAGCTGGTTATTTATTTACATTTCAAATTAGACAGCTAATTACATCAAATACAGAACTACCAACTCCAAAAAACTAAATGCCATCTACCTTACAAACTATGCAATACTATATCAAATATTTCGTCATCAAAACCAATTGAATGCAAGTGGAGTTAGTTAACTCTAAGGCAGACGTAACTTAGTGCAATCTGTGCACGTACTTCATTTAGAATAAATTCCACAATTAATTACATTTGTACTGTCCATATCTGAATGTTTAGGTGTCAAAATTAATCAGGAAGAGTCGGAAGAGTTGCTATATACATTAAAACAATCAGTATTTGTTATCTATATATTCCACAAACTCCCAGACAAGCTGAAACATACTGAATATATAATTACTGTTTAGTGTACTTTTTAGTTTAATATTTTAAACACCGTCATATAATACTCTTTTCCTCTGTATTTTTATGCCAAACCTAGTTATATGACGTCATTTTAATCACTATGAAATGTTTACATATATGTTTTTTTTTTCAGACGTGTCAGTAAAGCAGGAAGGTGAACCTGAGACAGCAGAGCTGCCCAGCCAATGAAACTGCGTTGTTTTTCCACCATTCTGTCCCTCCACCACAAGCTGGTTGCCTCTTCCCTTTCGGACTTGATCCATGCAGTTTTTAGATAGTGCAAAACCTAGATGTTAATGTACCTATGTTTCTTCAAAACTCTTTCTCACATAAAAATTTGCTTAAATTGATAATAAGGTCTAACCCTAGTGTGTGATTTTACTTAAATATGTTCAATATCCTTTTCTAAGAGATACTTTGAAGACATGTTTGTAAATAATGTGGGACAAACTTTAGCTTAGGGAGGGAAATTTCAATCAAATTTGAAGTCAACCTTTTCAGTCAAGTTCCTATTCCCATTCTAAAAAATTATAAATTAACCTACATTTATTTAATAGATGTTATTTAAAAGTAAATCTTGAAAGGGCTCTTTTTGTAAGACCGTTTGAAATGGTTTCAACTAAAAAAAATAACTTTAGCTCTAACTTAAAATGATTGGTATCAAAATAATCTTATTTAATTCTATCGTTACACTGTGGAATGTAATTAAATTGTTTTAAATAGATGTGTAATTACAGTTATCATACAGAACATATTACAAACATAGATTATATAATATAGTTATATAATTTTGGAAGAGACAACCTATCTTAGTGCTGAATCAAATTTGTTTCTAGACCCATCGATTGAAAATTATTTTTATCCCATAGATTTAAGAAATTATATTTTACTAACAACTATATATTATATTAACACTATTTAAATGAATTATAAAAACATTTAAACTATTTAACGAATTTTTTACTAGTTTCCGAAACCCAGATCTCACCCAATCTGTAAAAATAACATCATTGTTACTGTTGTTGAGTAGATAATTGTATGTAATAAAGATACACTAAGCGTAAATCAGAGTGTCTATTCTGTATTAATTATACGTTTTAAAACATATCAATAAAAAGGCAATATCCTTGAGGTTCAATCATTTCTTCCTCTAACTACTCTTCCATTACATTTTATTATTTTTAGTAATAAGTGTATTGTGGCTTCAATCCGTGAGATGCACTATTATATTAAATTAGTTTTTAAGTACCAAAATAATCAAACGATAGTATTTAGTTGTACCCTACAGAAGAAGCAAGCTTAAATTTAATTATGTTATTGTAAGAACTAAAGATAGGCCGCTTAGAAAGTGACCTACTGAATCCATATATGCAGGAGATATGGAGTGAATGTTGGAAGTAAGATATATTCTTCCCCACCTGTGTTATTCCATTTAAAGTTGTCATAGGAACGAGGAAGCATGTAGGCTGCGGGCTGACAGCGTAGTGACAAGCCCCGCCCACAACGTCATCAGCAGGAGTGACCATTGGTTGGTATTATTATCACTAACGAGTCAAGCTTAGAACTCACTAGAAGTCATTATATAGTGTTCAAATAACTATTCACAATAAAAATAACATAATTAATGATAAAGTAAAAAATAGATAACAACTAAACAATCTTGTACAGTTCATTGAATTTTTTTCAACTAAACACTGTTGCGGAAGTTGAACACTTACAGGTTCAAACCCCCCTTCCGTGAAGTAATGCAGTTCAGTGGTGGAATGATTCCCCTTCATTGCTGAAACCCCTATATACGTTAAATATAACATGCAGTCGCTTACTGTTCGGCCCAATCATAGCTCTATACTCATGCTTTGCTCCATAAAGAAAATTGTGACTTTGACCGAGTCTAAACTCTAAAACATGTTCAGTTGTGAAATTGCCGTTGCCACTGATATTGAGTCCAAATGCAAAACAACATACAATCAAAATGTCCACAATATTAATATGTCAATAGATTTGGAAATCCTGAGTTGGAGCCCAAAATGAATTCCAATTTAAATAATAATTGTTTAAGTTACATAGATCTTAAACAAAACTGTTTAAGATCTATGTAACTACTTTACAGAATAAATAGGTTTAATTTAAATCAGTATATTAATTTCTAGACTATTTGGAAGAATTATATTGACCTCTTTCAATGTATTACTATCCCAAGCTTTCTTTATAGAATTATTTAAAAAATGGTCAAAATAATCCCTTACTTAATAAAAACCAAGCAAGTTCACAATTGTCAGCAATATTGATCCGTAGTAAAATGAAATTTGGTTGAATTAAAATTTTGTTTTAAGATTATCGTTTAAAATTATATAAATACTATAGTAATATATATTGGAACAATCATAATATTGTTATCTGTAGCCTATCTTAGAGGGTCAATACAAAACTTCTTTATTGTTGAATTTCAAGGAGTGTTCTGTTTGACAATGGCTAAAAATTAAAATGAGTAATTGGTTCTTTGAAATCAAGTTAAGGAAACCACTCAAAGGCCAACACAGCCTAAAACCTATCCCCAATGTCAACCAAGTGCATCTAACACTTGTAGTCTAATCTAACAACGATTAGATGCATCTAGTAGTCGAATCTAACAACGAAAGCTTGGCTTATGAAAAGACCCTAGAGTAAAGTATTCTTTGGTTGAGATAATTGATCGTACCAGGACGAAATTTCACTTTGACAATTTTTGAAGTCTCCAAAAGGATACACTAATTATTTTCTTATTGGTTATGAGAAGTATAATTAATTGTTCTTCAAATATTCTCGTTCAAAGCCATGAATAGTCTTATAGAATAGTTAATTCCGTTAAAAAATTCAGTTAATATGGAATACAGGGATCCTCCCGGTTTTTATGATTGTTTCAACAATCAAAAATATGGTTATTAACCCCACGAACTCGAATTCATCAAACTTTTTTGGCGTTAATATCAAATTTTGGCAAAATAATTTAAGATATAAAATATTTTTTACATTATCATTATGGAGTGTTTCCTTCTAAACACGATTGTGACATCCATGTCTTCCTATGACGTCTTCCTATGACAAATACAAACTGAGATATTTACCAACACAGGTCGGGTAAGGTTAGGTAATGTTACGTTAGGTTAGGTTGTGTTTGGTTAGGTTATGTTAGATTACGTTAGGTTAGGTTAGCTAAATGTATTCACGGTCAACTTATACCTAACCAAACTCACTCGTATGTTGAATATCACAGTTAGTTATTATTCGTGGTATAAAAATGTTGATGGAATATTTTTGTTCAGGAGAAAAACTATATAGGCCTAGACTAATGTAATATACATCATTTTTTACTTTTTTTATTTTTTATCATAAAATCTTTTCAACTTCATTATAATATTATAATATAATATTATATTATATATTAAATTATAATAATATTCAACTTCATTTCAACTTGTATTATAATATTGATTAGTGTTCATGGGGCTAGCTAAAAGAATCATGAAAATTGAGTGGGGCCCCAATGTCCCATATTTTCAAAAAAAATCTTCAATGAGATTTAAGTGATCTTAATTTAGAAAACCACAATCTGAGAAGAAACTGGTCACTCATATTCATGAAAAGTAAGCCGCATGCTTTAGTTCGGTATCTAATAACATGTACCATTGAAACTCAAGGTGTATAATGATGGACGTATGGTCCAAAACCATGTGTAGCCATGATGAGTAGTACCTAAAAGTGCTTACTTGATCTACGCAGGCGAAGAAATTTATAAAGTTAATATAGGTTAGGTAATATTAACTAAAATAACAGTAATTGTTAATTATGATGGTTTATTTCCTTTGAGTCGCTTACTTCCTTTTCCGGTCTTATTTTTACTACTTCGTTTATTTACGTAGAGGAGTCATCTAAGATTAGTTTTGCTTCTCGGTGAAAATTAAAAGCAGAGCTGTACGTGGTCCAACCTAGATTAAAGTATATTTTAGTGATCACGTACACCAAGTTCAAGAGACCTAATAGAGTAAATTGATCTTTTATATATATACAACACAAAATATTTTAGCTAAATACCAGGTTCCAGCTTGTTTATAGTTTAGCGATCTCGTGAGCTAAATTTAAAAGAATCATTAGTAAATTTCACTAGATAAAATATTTAATATAGAATTGAATTTATAAAAAGCAGTTTTTATTTGTTAAGTAAGCATAATGGAATACAATTTTCAAACAATTTGATTCAATTTCAGTTTTTATGAGGACACTGAATTTCTTTCTTTTTTTCATTCTTAAGTAAATTCATTCATTTTAAGATTTTTTTCTTGTTTGCATTATAATATGTTGTGCTATCTAAATTACTTTTTTGCGAAATAGGCGTGTAACCCAGTGATGGGGGTTGTCCTCTGCAAATCAAAAGGAATATGCCTATTTGTTTTCTTAACTCTCATAAGTTTTGAGTAACAAGGACCCTTCACATAAAGCCCAACAGATTTTTAAACTTTCCTTTGTACCTCACTGTCTCTTTTCGAAAAGGCCGAAAATTGTCTTCTAATCTATAACCTTAAAATTCAACGTTTGTCAACACAACAAAACTGTTTTACGCTAAACAAACACTACGAACAATCTTATTATTACATAACAATCTAATGGTGTATGTCTGTCAGTCTGTGTGTGTTACTCAAAAACTACTGGATCCACTCAGCTGGAATGTTGCATGAACATTCTTAGGGACTCTGGTTAACACAGAGTCCTGCCTTTATTTTGAAACTGCTTCAAGCCACTGCCCCAGGTGTGATACCACTAAGAAGTATCAGTGCAAGCCATTTTTACTACCGTGCTGGCAGAGCAGTAGCAAGCCCCACCTACTACGTCATCAGCAGCAGTGACCATTCTTGGTTTCATCAACACTAACGAGTCAAGCTCAAAACGATTAAATTAAATAATTATTTAGAACGCAGATAAGGATGAATTAAAAATAACAATAACACAATGAACAATAACGTTAAAAATAAAATAGCAGTAAAACAAACATGCACAGTTCATCACAGTTATTTTACAGCTAAAAAAACATAAGTTAAATAACGACAACTTAAAGGTGGAAGTTAGTCACGCCTGTGATGGACGATGGTGGAATAGTGGCTCGGTTCCCTCCACCGCTTAAACCCCAAAATGCACTAAATAAAACACGCTGGTTGCAATCTTTACGGTACAACTGTAGTAAGTAATCTCTATTGTAAAATACTCTTTAGCTTGAGGGAAACTCACGTCAACTGTATAAATTAAACTTTCAAATTTTAACGAATAAATTAACACCACAGTTAGAAAATGATTTTATACTTCTACTTTGACTTTATTATTCTATTTTTAAATGAAGGCTCGTTACCTACCCTTGCTGGGTAGAAAATTAAAAATTACTCAGCTCGCTTACATATCTCTTTGT
>JAQJVL010004077.1:0-49992 GCA_035578905.1 Stictocephala bisonia
GTAGTAGAATACAATCCACAGTATGCTTGACTGGAAATATGACAAGAAGAACAAACAGTTTATACACAAACATAAATCTTCTTATAAAGGGAATGAATACTGATGAATAATTATGATCCACAGAATAAAGAAAGAAGTACAAGTTCATAATATCTGACAAGAAGTCTTGTAACCTGCCCAGTTATTGCGACTGGTCAGACGTGGATGAGTTTGTCAGCGGGGCACAGATATGGCTCTTACGTGGTGTCAAACGTTGATTAGTTTGTCGGCGAGGCACAGATATGGCTCTTACGTGGTGTCACAGTTGATTAGTTTGTCGGCGGAGTACTGCCGTGGCTCTGGCTCAGGAGTGGTTGCGACCCATGAAGAAGACAGGACCTTGTCTTGAGATGGACACTGTATTTGCAGCCATATGAATGTTATTCCACTCATCGTCCGACTGTGACACGTTTCCTTTTTCCATAAATAGTCATTGTTTTACGTCATGTTTATCCAACATTACTCTTCCACATGGAAGATGCGTTTTATTAAATAATTTATGTGGACGTTGAGGTATTAACTTGTGGCAAAACGAGTTTTGAAATTCAGTTATGCACAGAGCTATTTATAGTGTTTAATAATATTGCATATTATTAACCAGAAATTTGTCCTGATGTTTTACTTCGTACGTCTATTGTAGACATTATTGCTACTAACAAACCAGCTGTCTGAGGAACAAAGATCAGTACTACTGTACGTATATGGGTGGGTGGGTGGGTATTGAAATTACTGATTTCATGATGTTATACAGCTATAATCATGTAACTTAACTTAACCTAACCTATCTACCTACCCAACCATCTATCCTAACCTAACCTAACTTAACCTAACATTGAGATGTTTCAAATTATGTTTGTTTATTTATTTTTTTATCATATGTAAGAACATCTGCCACTTACCTTGTCTCTTTGGAGGACCGATAACACGACGTGAGCAAATGACTCAAGTATCTCGTGAGTCGGATCACTCGCGGCATGATCACTAGCGAGTCGCGACAGCGTCAATTGGACAATAGGCCTAATCTCAAAGCGTCTTCCTCACATAACTTCATCATTGTACAAAAGTATTCAAATTACTAACTTGTCGGTCACTTTATTGTTTTATTAGACAATCAACCATGAGATTGTAAAATATTGAGGAATATACCTACATAGGATCACAAGTGTGATGAGCGTGTATAGTTTTGTTACTAACATGGAGTTATATGTAATGTCCAAAGAAGCATATATTCAAGGATATCTGGCAAGGATTCGTTCATATACAAAATTAAGGAAGCATAATAATGTACTTTTAGTTCAATTTTCGACTTTCTGATAAGCTTGATAGGCCTACTAAGGCTTTTAGATATTCCATTGGGAAAATCAGATTTGGAATGCCGTCACAGAACTACGACATGATTTTTATTGAAACATAGTAAAAAGAATGCAACACCACCGTACTAGACCCACTGACCCACCGGGCGCACTGCTATTTCGCACTACAATTCAGATAGTCACCGATATTGCGCACTTGGTTGAAAGGCCGCCTCTCGTACTCACCGCTATTGCGCACCTACCCTTAGGGGTGGTTAAGCAAAGGTGAAAATTAATAACAACTGATTTGTCAACACGATTGGCGCTGAACTCGGGGAGTTCTTGTAAACTAAAAATTTAATGATTGTTAAATCACATCGACATACGACTGATTTATTTATTTAGCTGCCCAATATTCTGTTAAGAAAGTCCCTTTTCTTACAAGTTTTAGTTCGGAATTCGGGAACTTGGTTAGTATTTAGCCACACATATGTGTCTGCTTGAGTGGATTTTAGGCATTTTAAAAATATATAACTACTAGATTGCAGTGAGCTCTTTTTGTTAGACCGCATTATTGTTGTGATTGTTGACTTTAATTATTTATAGACAAATTCCATATATCAATTTCCTATCCAACGTAACACTGGAATAATTATGCTACAAAATGCGTATAAAGTGTCAACAATTGATTAATTTCCTTGACCTTACTTACGTATATCGCCTTATTTTATATATTTAAAAAATCAATTTAATGGAAAAAATTAATCAAAACGAGTTAAATTTATATTTTAAAATATCAATTTAGTAGAAAAAATTTAATCAAATCAAGGGAAATCTTATAGTTATAGAAATTTACCTTATACTTACCTTATAGAAATTTAAGAAGGAAAATACATAGATGATGATCATTTAAATAAAATAACAAAATAATTAATACAGTGGCATTGACCCATCCGCCCGCCCATACACATACAATGGTATTAACCCACCCACCCACCCATACACGTACAGTGGCATTGACCCATCCGCCCGCCCATACACATACAATGGTATTAACCCACCCGCCCGTCCATACACGTACAGTGGCATTGACCCACCCACCCACCCATACACGTACAGTGGCATTGTATCGTGTTTACAAGAAGAAGAAATAACCCACCCGCCCTCCCATACACGTACAGTGGCATTGACCCACCCACCCACCCATACACGTACAGTGGCATTGTATCGTGTTTACAAGAAGAAGAAATAACCCATCTGCCCGCCCATACACATACAATGGTATTAACCCACCCGCCCGTCCATACACGTACAGAGGCATTGACGCACCCGCCCGACCATACACTTACAGTGGCATTGTATCGTGTTTACAAGAAGAAGAAATAACCCACCCGCCCTCCCATACACGTACAGTGGTATTGACCCACCCACTCACCCGTACACGTACAGTGGTATTGACCCACCCGCTCACCCGTACACGTACAGTGGTATTGACCCTCCCGCCCTCCCATACACGTACAGAAGAAATGTATCGTGTTTACAGTACTTCCCCACTATCAGGCCCGCACATTGCTGAATAAAACAATACTATTGCGTGTGTTACTGGATTAAATAAGAAATATATTTTACTATACATTTGTGTATACTAGTTATAAATTAGTTTATAATTATAATATGTATTATAATCATTCCACACAAAAAACACATTACTTTGAGATTGTTAGGTACATGAAATATTTTATATTCAATACTAATAAACTAATTATTTTTAGGAAGTTCAGCCATATTTTTAAATAAGATATACTATATTATTAAACTGCTTTATTAATTATACAAGACAGAACGAAAGTCTAAAACCAATGTATGTGGCAAGTTTTCGGGACGACTAGTAAAGCCCGCCTCACACTACCGAGCCGAGCGCCGAGCCGTAACAGATCGGGTAGTGAGTGACAGGTTCGTAACATCGTACCGTAACTTCCTTCCCTAACAATAAAAAATCAGAGCATCATCTACATCTAGCACTTGTGGTTTACTGTATAAGTTGTTTATTAGTCAATTTGTTATTAGTTGTAATACTTAGTTATAACAATTAGTTTTATGTACATATAACTATTAGTTATATGTAATACTTAGTTATAACTATTAGTTGTAACTATTAGTATAGTTTTAATAGTCTTAAAGTAATTGTAATAAGTCCAGCGATGGAGTGGAGTGAAGAAGATACAAAGTGTTTATCGAGTGTTACAAAAGCCGCTCTCTTGTGGGATTTAGATCTCTTTTTGTGACATGCGGGTAAAATTATTGTATATACCGCTTACATACTGAAACTTCAGAGTCAACGTAATACTTGCCACCATTTCTTCTTTGCAGACATTTTTCTTGCCAACAACATATCTCATTCATTTTCTTTTCATAATTTTGCTAAATGAAGTTGAATGCATGCAGCCGCTGCTATTTTCTGTGAACTAGCCATGTAGAAACTGTGGACATCTATATAAAATACAAAACAAAAAACAGCACTTCAAATTGAATTAAAGCACGTGATCTGTACTTAACCAGAGTTGCAATTCAGCCAAAATGTTACGAGACGATGCTCGGTTCACCGCTCGGCTCGGGGTGATAAAGATGTGACAAAATTGCACGGTAACTGCGAACAGAGCAGATGAGCTGTCAATCAGTGCTCGGTTCACCGCTCGGCTCGGGGTGATAAAGATGTGACAAAATTGCACGGTAACTGCGAACAGAGCAGATGAGCTGTCAATCAGTGCTCGGTTCACCGCTCGGCTCGGGGTGATAAAGATGTGACAAAATTGCACGGTACCTGCGAACAGAGCAGATGAGCTGTCAATCAGTGCTCGGTTCGGCGCTCGGCTCAGGGTGATAAAGATGTGACAAAATTGCACGGTAACTGCGAACAGAGCAGATGAGCTGTCAATCAGTGCTCGGTTCACCGCTCGGCTCGGGGTGATAAAGATGTGACAAAATTGCACGGTACCTGCGAACAGAGCAGATGAGCTGTCAATCAGTGCTCGGTTCGGCGCTCGGCTCGGGGTGATAAAGATGTGACAAAATTGCACGGTAACTCTGAACAGAGCAGATGAGCTGTCAATCAGTGCTCGGTTCACCGCTCGGCTCGGGGTGATAAAGATGTGACAAAATTGCACGGTAACTCCGAACAGAGCAGATGAGCTGTCAATCAGTGCTCGGTTCGGCGCTCGGCTCGGGGTGATAAAGATGTGACAAAATTGCACGGTAACTCTGAACAGAGCAGATGAGCTGTCAATCAGTGCTCGGTTCGGCGCTCGGCTCGGGGTGATAAAGATGTGACAAAATTGCACGGTAACTCCAAACAGAGCAGATGAGCTATCAATCAGTGCTCGGTTCGGCGCTCGGCTCGGGGTGATAAAGATGTGACAAAATTGCACGGTAACTCCGAACAGAGCAGATGAGCTGTCTATTAGTGCTCGATTCGGTAGTGTGTGGCGGGCTTAAAGTAAGGAACTGTAGCGTTATTAATTTTTAATAAAATACATTTTAATTTCTTTGTACTGCAAGGCCTATATACTTATTACCACATTCCAAGAGTAACCTTAGATACAAAACATAAAGAATATCTGTGGTCATCACAATTTGTTTCCTATCTCTGTTAAAAACATATTATTTATTAGTAAAAAATATACTAATCAAAGCCAACTTTATTTATTTATTTTAACCAAATTAATTCACTGATATAAAATCACAGTACAGTACCACATTTCACTCAATAAGGATAATCTGTTAACCCATGACAAAATGTCATCACATTTAAATAAACTATACACAAAAATAATTTTAAAAGACTAATTTACATATTGTATCTATTAATCCCAAACTTTGTACTTTGTTATTATATCTAAGAGTGTGCAAACGAATATTTGTTCTGTTTTAACATAAAGTATTGAGCAATCTCATACTCATTATTGTAGTGTAAGCAGAGAGGGGTGAAAAAACATACGGCCAAGAGCCAAAAGTCGTCCCGCAACAAGCCAAGGAAGAGTTTAAAGTTGGGGTAAGACGTTGATATTCTGAAATTGAACCTCTGTGGATCATATGAAAGGCAAATTCTAGAGCTATTAAGGTGCACACTGAGTACTCAGGTACCTGCTTAGGTCAAGAGGCCAATAGCGGGGAGGAGGTTGGGGAACCCTTTTGGGGATTAAGGGTTGGTGTGCAACATCGGTGCACCGGACATACAAATACCATTGCTCACGGATATATAATGGTTGTTGCAGATCAAACAACATAATCCGTGTTTGGATTACTAAGACATGATTTTTATTAAAAGGCAGTAAAACTAATGCAACACTGCCGTACTAGAACCACAAACACCAGCTATTTTCCAACTTAATAGCAGTTGTAGATCAACTATTAATTGTTGGCCCTCCACCCACTCAGACATTTCAAGTTTAATAGCTCTTGCACCCACATACTCATAAAACATTTGTGTCCCTCCTATTCATCCAGACAGAAACAATGCTGTGCATTATGCATACCGTAATCTATGTTGCTAACAAGATTGTACCAAACATTGTATTACATACTACTTATGTAATCTAAAAGACGCATCGCGATTTCTTCTCTTGAGCAAACGACTGCAGTTCCAGTTATTCACAATCCCTCAATTTAGAATGATGCTACAAAACAGTCATGTTCTATATGTGACATCGAAGTTTCTGTGCGTAATATGCTTAGACACAGCAAATCCAGGAAGTGTAACACTAATACGATGCTACGCAAGTCAAGCGTTTTGGAATTAAACCAGCTCCAGAAACAGTAATGTGTTAGGTATGCGAAAAGTCTGTTGAAAACCCTAAATATGCCTCACATTTAAAATCAAGGGTTCATAAACGAAGGGCGATGATGCATTCATATTCCACAAAATAGGTAATGTGTGAGGCATGTGAGAAGACCATCGAAAAGTCGAATTAGGTTTCCCATGTAAAATCTGAGGATGACAAGCAATGGAGAATGATGCTACCTTCAGATTTCGTTGTGTCCCATAGCAAGATGATGCTTCGTCACCTGGGTTTCAGGTTAATAGATTGGAAGAGACCTTTCCCTCTCCAGTCAGCCCACTACCAACCAGCTTCTCCAATATGATCTCCTTCCTCTGACTTTGAGTTAATATACAGATGAATTTCTCCTCATTGTCTGTCATCTAAAAAAACTTGAAAAGGAGTTTAAATATATTTAAATTTACCAGTACGAAACCACACTAAGGCTTCAACAGTAATATTTTACTTTAAAATGACCTCCTGAAGAAGCCGTACCAACGCGGTTAGTACGTCAACGTACACTATAAAATGACCTCCTGAAGAAGCAGCACCAACGCGGTTAGTACGTCAACGTACACTATAAAATGACCTCCTGAAGAAGCAGTACCAACGCGGTTAGTACGTCAACGTACACTATAAAATGACCTCCTGAAGAAGCAGTACCAACGCGGTTAGTACGTCAACGTACACTATAAAATGACCTCCTGAAGAAGCAGTACCAACGAGGTTAGTACGTCAACGTACACTATAACATGACCTCCTGAAGAAAAAGTACCAACGAGGTTAGTACGTCAACGTACACTATAAAATGACCTCCTGAAGAAGCAGTACCAACGAAGTTAGTACGTCAACGTACACTATAACATGACCTCCTGAAGAAAAAGTACCAACGAGGTTAGTACGTCAACGTACACTATAAAATGACCTCCTGAAGAAGCCGTACCAACGAGGTTAGTACGTCAACGTACACTATAAAATTACCTCCTGAAGAAGCCGTACCAACGAGGTTAGTACGTCAACGTACACTATAAAATGACCTCCTGAAGAAGCAGTACCAACGAGGTTAGTACGTAAACGTACACTATAAAATGACCTCCTGAAGAAGCCGTACCAACGAGGTTAGTACGTCAACGTACACTATAAAATGACCTCCTGAAGAAGCAGTACCAACGAGGTTAGTACGTCAACGTACACTATAAAATGACCTCCTGAAGAAGCAGTACCAACGCGGTTAGTACGTCAACGTACACTATAAAATGACCTCCTGAAGAAGCAGTACCAACGAGGTTAGTACGTCAACGTACACTATAAAATGACCTCCTGAAGAAGCAGTACCAACGCGGTTAGTACGTCAACGTACACTATAAAATGACCTCCTGAAGAAGCAGTACCAACGCGGTTAGTACGTCAACGTACACTATAAAATGACCTCCTGAAGAAGCAGTACCAACGCGGTTAGTACGTCAACGTACACTATAAAATGACCTCCTGAAGAAGCAGTACCAACGAGGTTAGTACGTCAACGTACACTATAAAATGACCTCCTGAAGAAGCAGTACCAACGAGGTTAGTACGTCAACGTACACTATAAAATGACCTCCTGAAGAAGCAGTACCAACGCGGTTAGTACGTCAACGTACACTATAAAATGACCTCCTGAAGAAGCAGTACCAACGCGGTTAGTACGTCAACGTACACTATAAAATGACCTCCTGAAGAAGCCGTACCAACGAGGTTAGTACGTCAACGTACACTATAAAATGACCTCCTGAAGAAGCAGTACCAACGAGGTTAGTATGTCAACGTACACTATAAAATGACCTCCTGAAGAAGCCGTACCAACGAGGTTAGTACGTCAACGTACACTATAAAATGACCTCCTGAAGAAGCAGTACCAACGAGGTTAGTACGTCAACGTACACTATAAAATGACCTCCTGAAGAAGCAGTACCAACGCGGTTAGTACGTCAACGTACACTATAAAATGACCTCCTGAAGAAGCCGTACCAACGAGGTTAGTACGTCAACGTACACTATAAAATGACCTCCTGAAGAAGCAGTACCAACGAGGTTAGTACGTCAACGTACACTATAAAATGACCTCCTGAAGAAGCCGTACCAACGAGGTTAGTACGTCAACGTACACTATAAAATGACCTCCTGAAGAAGCAGTACCAACGAGGTTAGTACGTCAACGTACACTATAAAATGACCTCCTGAAGAAGCAGTACCAACGCGGTTAGTACGTCAACGTACACTATAAAATGACCTCCTGAAGAAGCAGTACCAACGAGGTTAGTACGTCAACGTACACTATAAAATGACCTTCTGAAGAAGCAGTACCAACGCGGTTAGTACGTCAACGTACACTATAAAATGACCTCCTGAAGAAGCAGTACCAACGAGGTTAGTACGTCAACGTACACTATAAAATGACCTCCTAAAGAAGCAGTACCAACGCGGTTAGTACGTCAACGTACACTATAAAATGACCTCCTGAAGAAGCAGCACCAACGCGGTTAGTACGTCAACGTACACTATAAAATGACCTCCTAAAGAAGCAGTACCAACGCGGTTAGTACGTCAACGTACACTATAAAATGACCTCCTGAAGAAGCAGCACCAACGCGGTTAGTACGTCAACGTACACTATAAAATGACCTCCTGAAGAAGCAGTACCAACGCGGTTAGTACGTCAACGTACACTATAAAATGACCTCCTGAAGAAGCAGTACCAACGAGGTTAGTACGTCAACGTACGGTACACTATAAAATGACCTCCTGAAGAAGCAGTACCAACGCGGTTAGTACGTCAACGTACACTATAAAATGACCTCCTGAAGAAGCATTACCAACGAGGTTAGTACGTCAACGTACGGTAAACTATAAAATGACCTCCTGAAGAAGCAGTACCAACGCGGTTAGTACGTCAACGTACACTATAAAATGACCTCCTGAAGAAGCAGTACCAACGAGGTTAGTACGTCAACGTACGGTACACTATAAAATGACCTCCTGAAGAAGCAGTACCAACGCGGTTAGTACGTCAACGTACA
This sequence comes from Stictocephala bisonia, assembly GCA_035578905.1. Lineage (NCBI taxonomy): Eukaryota > Metazoa > Arthropoda > Insecta > Hemiptera > Membracidae > Stictocephala > Stictocephala bisonia. The sequence continues at coordinate 9,202 of JAQJVL010004077.1, forward strand.
CTATAAAATGACCTCCTGAAGAAGCAGTACCAACGAGGTTAGTACGTCAACGTACACTATAAAATGACCTTCTGAAGAAGCAGTACCAACGCGGTTAGTACGTCAACGTACACTATAAAATGACCTCCTGAAGAAGCAGTACCAACGAGGTTAGTACGTCAACGTACACTATAAAATGACCTCCTAAAGAAGCAGTACCAACGCGGTTAGTACGTCAACGTACACTATAAAATGACCTCCTGAAGAAGCAGCACCAACGCGGTTAGTACGTCAACGTACACTATAAAATGACCTCCTAAAGAAGCAGTACCAACGCGGTTAGTACGTCAACGTACACTATAAAATGACCTCCTGAAGAAGCAGCACCAACGCGGTTAGTACGTCAACGTACACTATAAAATGACCTCCTGAAGAAGCAGTACCAACGCGGTTAGTACGTCAACGTACACTATAAAATGACCTCCTGAAGAAGCAGTACCAACGAGGTTAGTACGTCAACGTACACTATAAAATGACCTCCTGAGAAGCAGTACCAACGAGGTTAGTACGTCAACGTACGGTACACTATAAAATGACCTCCTAAAGAAGCAGTACCAACGCGGTTAGTACGTCAACGTACACTATAAAATGACCTCCTGAAGAAGCAGTACCAACGCGGTTAGTACGTCAACGTACACTATAAAATGACCTCCTGAAGAAGCAGCACCAACGCGGTTAGTACGTCAACGTACACTATAAAATGTCCTCCTGAAGAAGCCGTACCAACGAGGTTAGTACGTCAACGTACACTATAAAATGACCTCCTGAAGAAGCAGTACCAACGCGGTTAGTACGTCAACGTACACTATAAAATGACCTCCTGAAGAAGCAGTACCAACGCGGTTAGTACGTCAACGTACACTATAAAATGACCTCCTGAAGAAGCAGTACCAACGCGGTTAGTACGTCAACGTACACTATAAAATGACCTCCTGAAGAAGCAGTACCAACGCGGTTAGTACGTCAACGTACACTATAAAATGACCTCCTGAAGAAGCAGTACCAACGCGGTTAGTACGTCAACGTACACTATAAAATGACCTCCTGAAGAAGCAGTACCAACGCGGTTAGTACGTCAACGTACACTATAAAATGACCTCCTGAAGAAGCAGTACCAACGCGGTTAGTACGTCAACGTACACTATAAAATGACCTCCTGAAGAAGCAGTACCAACGCGGTTAGTACGTCAACGTACACTATAAAATGACCTCCTGAAGAAGCAGTACCAACGCGGTTAGTACGTCAACGTACACTATAAAATGACCTCCTGAAGAAGCAGTACCAACGCGGTTAGTACGTCAACGTACACTATAAAATGACCTCCTGAAGAAGCAGTACCAACGCGGTTAGTACGTCAACGTACACTATAAAATGACCTCCTGAAGAAGCAGTACCAACGCGGTTAGTACGTCAACGTACACTATAAAATGACCTCCTGAAGAAGCAGTACCAACGCGGTTAGTACGTCAACGTACACTATAAAATGACCTCCTGAAGAAGCAGTACCAACGCGGTTAGTACGTCAACGTACACTATAAAATGACCTCCTGAAGAAGCAGTACCAACGAGGTTAGTACGTCAACGTACGGTACACTATAAAATGACCTCCTGAAGAAGCAGTACCAACGCGGTTAGTACGTCAACGTACACTATAAAATGACCTCCTGAAGAAGCAGCACCAACGCGGTTAGTACGTCAACGTACGTACACTATAAAATGACCTCCTGAAGAAGCAGTACCAACGCGGTTAGTACGTCAACGTACACTATAAAATGACCTCCTGAAGAAGCAGTACCAACGCGGTTAGTACGTCAACGTACACTATAAAATGACCTCCTGAAGAAGCAGTACCAACGCGGTTAGTACGTCAACGTACACTATAAAATGACCTCCTGAAGAAGCAGTACCAACGCGGTTAGTACGTCAACGTACACTATAAAATGACCTCCTGAAGAAGCAGTACCAACGCGGTTAGTACGTCAACGTACACTATAAAATGACCTCCTGAAGAAGCAGTACCAACGCGGTTAGTACGTCAACGTACACTATAAAATGACCTCCTGAAGAAGCAGTACCAACGCGGTTAGTACGTCAACGTACACTATAAAATGACCTCCTGAAGAAGCAGTACCAACGCGGTTAGTACGTCAACGTACACTATAAAATGACCTCCTGAAGAAGCAGTACCAACGCGGTTAGTACGTCAACGTACACTATAAAATGACCTCCTGAAGAAGCCGTACCAACGCGGTTAGTACGTCAACGTACACTATAAAATGACCTCCTGAAGAAGCAGTACCAACGCGGTTAGTACGTCAACGTACACTATAAAATGACCTCCTGAAGAAGCAGTACCAACGAGGTTAGTACGTCAACGTACACTATAAAATGACCTCCTGAAGAAGCAGTACCAACGCGGTTAGTACGTCATCGTACACTATAAAATGACCTCCTGAAGAAGCAGTACCAACGCGGTTAGTACGTCAACGTACACTATAAATAAAAGATGAACATTTTCACGGCGTGGCCTAGTGAAGCGATATCCCGGTCGACGTAAATAGCTCAGTTGCCTTCTGCTTTTTCTGTTCAAGGTCTCTCGATATGCATCATTGTCACGACGCGGCATCTTTACAAGCCTCGGGTGAAACGCGACGAGTGGGGCGCCATGCCCAAAATACCAACGCACGTGCCGCTTCATGACTCATCCTACAATCAGGGCACTTGCATGGAAGTAGACATTCCGTCTCCAGGGTACTGACAAAAAAAGGTATAATAGTCACTCTTAGTAATTATAGACCGAACAGATTTCTTTCCGATTTTGGAAAATGTTATGCGACAAAATAGCTGTCTGGAAGATCCCTCACGTTTATAGCTCGTCTTTTTGGCTTAATAGCAAGATATTTAAAGAGTATTTAGAATTTCCTCAACAATTATAATATGTCTGAAGGTGAAGAAAAATAATGTTGGCCTAACGCTATATTGTTGTACACGTAAAACATATGTTTACAAAACGTTCACTAATAAAACTAAACAGGCTTTTAATTTCGTATAAAACAAGGGAATGTCAAACAACACAAATTAAGACTTTTTACTAAGAAAGAATATGCCAGTTAAGTAACGTATCTACATACGTAATTTACGTATATGTAAATTGAGTGGCTGCAAATGAGGGATGATCACTCGAGCGAAGATGGCTACGTGCAAATACGATATTAACAGAAAATCGCATGGTTTTACAACAAATCAGCGTATAATTATAATACAAATAAAAAACTTTATGGTGGAATTTCCATGTAACTACCCAAATTGTTAAAAGTGTGATGCATGTTCGCGAACAAACTTTAGGCCTACTATATCATGACGATCGATGATCGATATACAAAACTATCACTTCAAAGACTAGATCTTGATGAAAATAACATAATTATAATCTATGTTTAAAATTTTATCAAAACCTCTATTTTAACGACATACATACTTTTAAAAAAATCATCTGCACTTGAACCACAATGTTCCACACCAGCAGCCACATCCGTCGCACTAAACAAAGACTACAGTCGTCCTGCGGCAGTAAAGATGACTCCGAGAACCCGTAAAAGATTATTGCAGTGTCCTAAAGTTTACGGGCAAGCAGTAAGGCTCCATCTTCATCATAGCTGGGCAGACCTCAAAACACAGAAGAGGAGGCAGGCACAAAAACGGGTTCCATATTTTTTGTGGCCGGACGGGACGGACGACGTTCTGGGAAGCGACCGCTGCATTCTACTGCGGCCTTCCACGAACAGTGGCTTCCGGGAATGAACGAACGACGCTGGGCTGGATAATCATAGTCATTGTGTCGACCAGGACTGCCCTTCCTGCAGTGGCTCGGGGGGATTAGATCTGCCGGCAATGTCCTGTGTTTCACAGTATTTAACCCCTCCGCCTGGCAACAACGACGACAGTAGCACTTTCACACTATACAGTATTTATAATTGTGTACTAGAGTAAAGGCCGGTTTTCACATAGTGTGCCGTGCTCCTACCGTGTCCATATCGCGCGTTTTAAGTAGTAAGGACCCGGCTACTGTCGTGCTACTGTCGTTCTCCAGTCTTCCCTCACTTACAGTCAGAAATTCTGCTAAATACAGCCAAAATTGGTATTTCTAGCTCAAAATCTTACATGTAGGCTAACGGGCTACATATAACACTCGTTCTTTTGTTGTTTTTTTACATATAGCATTTGTTATGTAACATTTGCTTTATATCATATTTTTCTATATAACACGTTTTGCTATATAGAACGTTTTGTTATATAGCATATTTTGCCAAATAGCCCGTTTTGCCATATAGAACGTTTTGTTATATAACACGTTTTGCTATATAGTGTAAATGCGGCTTTAGAATATAGAACTCTCTCTGTTCTGTCACCGAAATGGATCAGGACGTTACGGATGTTGTTATTGCTTGAGCAGTTTATTCAACATTTGAAAAGTAAATGAATAAGATGAAACGGCCGTAACGATATTGGATTTCAAACTAGAGAAGAGGAAGTGGAGTTTCACACACCTTTGAGCCGGCTAAGAGACGATTCTGAAAAGCTTCGTAAATATTTCAGGATGAGTTAGGCCTCTTTCACACGATCCGGCGAGCGCCGTGCGGCGATCGCCTGATGCGGCGTTGGGCTATGGGAGTAGATAAGTCTCTCCACACGAGATCCGGCGAGCGCCGCACGGCGGAGACGCCGCGCGGCGCGCATATTCCCGCCGGACTCCCCTACGCCGGACATGCGGCGTCCACGCCGGACCACTCTGCGAAGGGCTATTGTTTCTTATTGAGGTTTTCACACGGTCCGGCGCGCGCCGCGCGGCCGAACCTCCAGTCTTGGATCTGCCACTGGAGAGTGAAGACGTACGTGTATACTACAGTATTGTTTTTGTTCAAGTGTTGTGTTTTGTTGTTGAAGTGTGTGAGTAAAAATGAGTGAAACACAAGTAAAAAGTTCCAAAATTAAAATAGAACCATTTCCCGAAGTTTTGTCCACCTCTCGCGAAACACGCTGTAAATTTCCCTTATTGTAACGGAAAGCATTTCCATAGGTTGGATGGAGTTCCTCATGTTTGTATCTTGTTTTTGCAGCTTGTCTTTCAGTTTGTCATAAAGTTCATCAAATGATTTGATTGACATGCGAAAGTACGAAAAGAATCTTTCCTCACTGTTCCGCAATGAATTGAATAAAACTTTGAATGACCCAGAAGTATTTCGATTTTGAAGCAATGGGTGAATCCAAAACCGCCTATTTTTCTTCTTATTCGCCGTCTCCATAGCTAGTACATAGCTAAAACTTTCTTCTTCCGCGATGGGGCGCCGCAAGCATGATGTTTTCACACGATGTTGGTTTCGTCCGGCGCGCGCCGCACGGCGCTCCCGCATTTTGACTGTTCAGTTGAGGCTTAGCTATTAAAATGTTAACATCGCGGAAGAAGAAAGTTTTAGCTATGTACTAGCTATGGAGACGGCGAATAAGAAGAAAAGTAGGCGGTTTTGGATTCACCCATGCTTCAAAATCGAAATACTTCTGGGTCATTCAAAGTTTTATTCAATTCATTGCGGAACAGTGAGGAAAGATTCTTTTCGTACTTTCGCATGTCAATCAAATCATTTGATGAACTTTATGACAAACTGAAAGACAAGCTGCAAAAACAAGATACAAACATGAGGAACTCCATCCAACCTATGGAAATGCTTGCCGTTACAATAAGGGAAATTTGTGTGTGTGTGTGTGTGTGTGTGTGTGTGTGTGTGTGCGTGCGTGCGTGCGTGCGTGCGCGTGTGCGTGTGCGTGTGTGTGTGTACAGCGTGTTTCGCGAGAGGTGGACAAAACTTCGGGAAATGGTTCTATTTTAATTTTGGAACTTTTTACTTGTGTTTCACTCATTTTTACTCACACACTTCAACAACAAAACACAACACTTGAACAAAAACAATACTGTAGTATACACGTACATCTTCACTCTCCAGTAGCAGATCCAAGACTGGAGGTTCGGCCGCGCGGCGCACGCCGGACCGTGTGAAAACCTCAATAAGGCCTCTTTCACACGATCCGGCGAGCGCCGTGCGGCGATCGCCTGATGCGGCGTTGGGCTATGGGAGTAGATAAGTCTCTCCACACGAGATCCGGCGGGCGCCGCACGGCGGAGACGCCGCGCGGCGCGCATATTCCCGCCGGACTCCCCTACGCCGGACATGCGGCGTCCACGCCGGACCACTCTGCGAAGGGCTATTGTTTCTTATTGAGGTTTTCACACGGTCCGGCGTGCGCCGCGCGGCCGAACCTCCAGTCTTGGATCTGCTACTGGAGAGTGAAGACGTACGTGTATATTACAGTATTGTTTTTGTTCAAGTGTTGTGTTTTGTTGTTGAAGTGTGTGAGTAAAAATGAGTGAAACACAAGTAAAAAGTTCCAAAATTAAAATAGAACCATTTCCCGAAGTTTTGTCCACCTCTCGCGAAACACGCTGTACACACACACACACACACACACACACACACACACACACACACACACACACACACACACACACACACACACACACACACACACACACACACACACACACACACACACACACACACACACACACACACACACACACACACACACACACACACACACACACACACACACACACACACACACACACACACACACACACACACACACACACACACACACACACACACACACACACACACACACACACACACACACACACACACACACACACACACACACACACACACACACACACACACACACACACACACACACACACACACACACACACACACACACACACACACACACACACACACACACACACACACACACACACACACACACACACACACACACACACACACACACACACACACACACACACACACACACACACACACACACACACACACACACACACACACACACACACACACACACACACACACACACACACACACACACACACACACACACACACACACACACACACACACACACACACACACACACACACACACACACACACACACACACACACACACACACACACACACACACACACACACACACACACACACACACACACACACACACACACACACACACACACACACACACACACACACACACACACACACACACACACACACACACACACACACACACACACACACACACACACACACACACACACACACACACACACACACACACACACACACACACACACACACACACACACACACACACACACACACACACACACACACACACACACACACACACACACACACACACACACACACACACACACACACACACACACACACACACACACACACACACACACACACACACACACACACACACACACACACACACACACACACACACACACACACACACACACACACACACACACACACACACACACACACACACACACACACACACACACACACACACACACACACACACACACACACACACACACACACACACACACACACACACACACACACACACACACACACACACACACACACACACACACACACACACACACACACACACACACACACACACACACACACACACACACACACACACACACACACACACACACACACACACACACACACACACACACACACACACACACACACACACACACACACACACACACACACACACACACACACACACACACACACACACACACACACACACACACACACACACACACACACACACACACACACACACACACACACACACACACACACACACACACACACACACACACACACACACACACACACACACACACACACACACACACACACACACACACACACACACACACACACACACACACACACACACACACACACACACACACACACACACACACACACACACACACACACACACACACACACACACACACACACACACACACACACACACACACACACACACACACACACACACACACACACACACACACACACACACACACACACACACACACACACACACACACACACACACACACACACACACACACACACACACACACACACACACACACACACACACACACACACACACACACACACACACACACACACACACACACACACACACACACACACACACACACACACACACACACACACACACACACACACACACACACACACACACACACACACACACACACACACACACACACACACACACACACACACACACACACACACACACACACACACACACACACACACACACACACACACACACACACACACACACACACACACACACACACACACACACACACACACACACACACACACACACACACACACACACACACACACACACACACACACACACACACACACACACACACACACACACACACACACACACACACACACACACACACACACACACACACACACACACACACACACACACACACACACACACACACACACACACACACACACACACACACACACACACACACACACACACACACACACACACACACACACACACACACACACACACACACACACACACACACACACACACACACACACACACACACACACACACACACACACACACACACACACACACACACACACACACACACACACACACACACACACACACACACACACACACACACACACACACACACACACACACACACACACACACACACACACACACACACACACACACACACACACACACACACACACACACACACACACACACACACACACACACACACACACACACACACACACACACACACACACACACACACACACACACACACACACACACACACACACACACACACACACACACACACACACACACACACACACACACACACACACACATATATATATTTCCCTTATTGTAACGGCAAGCATTTCCATAGGTTGGATGGAATTCCTCATGTTTGTATCTTTTTTTTGCAGCTTGTCTTTCAGTTTGTCATAAAGTTCATCAAATGATTTGATTGACATGCGAAAGTACGAAAAGAATCTTTCCTCGCTGTTCCGCAATGAATTGAATAACACTTTGAATGACCCAGAAGTATTTCGATTTTGAAGCAATAGGTGAATCCAAAACCGCCTATTTTTCTTCTTATTCGCCGTCTCCATAGCTAGTACATAGCTAAAACTTTCTTCTTCCGCGATGTTAACATTTTAATAGCTAAGCCTCAACTGAACAGTCAAAATGCGGGAGCGCCGTGCGGCGCGCGCCGGACGAAACCAACATCGTGTGAAAACATCATGCTTGCGGCGCGGCGGGCGCCGCACGGCGCTCGCCGGATCGTGTGAAAGAGGCCTAAGAAACAATAGCCCTTCGCAGAGTGGTCCGGCGTGGACGCCGCATGTCCGGCGTAGGGGAGTCCGGCGGGAATATGCGCGCCGCGCGGCGTCTCCGCCGTGCGGCGCCCGCCGGATCTCGTGTGGAGAGACTTATCTACTCCCATAGCCCAACGCCGCATCAGGCGATCGCCGCACGGCGCTCGCCGGATCGTGTGAAAGAGGCCTAAGATGCTCGAAAATCTCCTTTTACAGTATAGAGACAGTTTAAATTTAAATATGCAATCGATCGGCAATTTTTGGAAGAGGTTAGGACCATCCGAACTAGGAAAAGCTGGAGTCGGGCGCAGATGCGGCGACGTGGGACGACATGTAAGGCATTTTCACCTGACCTACCGTGCGCCTGTAGTGCTCAGACTGCCTACCGGTTATTGTCAACGAATGCTCCACCGAGCGATCGAAAACAGCACGACATGAGCACGGTGGGAGAACGATAGGAGCACGACAGGTCATGTGAAAATCGCCAACTGCTTTCGCATACAAAATAAATGGAACGAAAACCGCCCTTAAGTTTATCGTTAGAAAACAGAATCATGATATTTTGGTCTTCCTTGTTGAGCTAGAGTAGTTGAGTAAAAATAGAGAGATCGAGTAAAGAAATCCCAAGCTCCTTGTTTTAATTGATACGGAAAAGTATTCATTATTTTTTTGTATTTTTTTATATCTAGCTGAAACATATTAAAGAAAATTTGAATGCAAAGTCAAAGACCGTTAATTGCTATTTTCTCCTAATTCAGATGAGAAATTAAGAAAGCAGCAACAATAAAAAGGCAGTTCACGTTTCTGTATGCTTTACTGGACCGAAATTGTTTTATTTTCTGCATCAGTGATATAAGTGAGACAGAGGCTATCGGCCATGTTGGTTTTAATCCGATAAGAACAATGAATTTGCGAATCCATAATTATCGTTATTTATTGACCAAAAGATATGTATGAGGTGTCATTTTAAACGTTATCAGATTGCGCATTGGATTTGATTTTGATATACATACGCCTACTTTTGAGAAATAGGTTAAAATAAAAATCTTCAAACTAAATATTTCTTACTTTTTTTCTATAAAATAATTAGGAATTCCCAAAGCAATTCTAACCCACAGTTTCATTCTTGATCAAATGCAATCTGTTTGGAAAAAATCCGTTTAGAAACAACTGTTTAGTTTGGATACGCGTGATCGATTATCCGGTTCGAAAATACCATTGTTCTTATGGGATTAAAACCAACATCGACCTTGGTCAACAGCCACTGCGGGGGGACCAAGGCTTGCTGCGGGACTCACTAATTTTGTTGTCAATGCGCCGAGAACCACATCGACGCAACGCTACAACTTGAATGTACTGCTGGTATTGCGTACAAACTAAATATTGCGGCGTTTCATTTTACATGGCCACCTTTGGTATTGGAAATAAATATAAGTAGAGTTATTCTGTTCTTGAATGCTGACCGTATAAATTAAATTTCATTATAATCGATAAATGTGTATGCCATGTATGGTTGTAATCGTGTTAGATCAAACAAACAGAATAAAAGTGAGGATCGTTTGAGTTTGAAACAAAGAATATTGCTTCAGTTGTTCACTCGACTATGATATTGCGACTTCCAGGGCTGTTTTCATTCAACTACAATCTGATGATATAAGATACAATTGATAGAATTTGAGGAGGAAAGATAAAAATAAAATGCCCTTTTTGGGGAGCGATATTAGTTTTTATTTTATTATTTATTTTTTTAATATAAACTAAGATCACTAAGCTGGAATGGTTCAAGCTATACCCATAAAAGTCTTAGATTTCGTAAAATGTTTTCATCACTGTCGGTAGTGAATTGAAGCATTTTTGTGCCAAATATTAATACGAGTTGTCCCACAACATTTTGAGAAAACTTTACCAAATTGTTCGGCTGGTTAATACTAACGAATAAAGTACGGAATAATATATGTCCTATCTCGATTGATTCTGTCTGTGGGTCTGTATGAGACTTTTAGAAAAAATCTAAATAACTCAAAAGACTTTTAAGATACAATTCTGAAACTTGGTAAGGATATTATATCAATAGGACATATTTGACTGAAAACGTTTTGTACAAATAATCTATTACAAAATGGTGGCAATCAACAAATTTCTAAGATAAATATTTTTAAACTAAAAATTTTAGACACCTGAAATGTAGGCGATTTTATGCCAGAACCATCGATATATGAGGTTTTATCATTGAGTTAACGATAACAGAGAAATTCCATTACTGTATTTGCAAAAAGCTGCTATCAGTGACCAGAAAGGTGCAATGCATATGACTTGTGTATTACAACAAGAAATTAAGTTTAAAGTTTACGATGAAATCATGGAGAATTTACGTTAGTAATATTTTCAAATGTATGTCAATTAATCTTATTAATGTATGTCACATTTTCCTCACGTTCCACAGAACTACAGCCAAGTTTCTCAGATATCAGTATCTATTTGGAGGGACTGAGTTGTATATTTGAGATAAGATATTTACATAACATTAAACGTTATGTACGCAGTGTTACCAGCCTCGATAAACTAAAAGCAATATTCCCGGATATCCTCCCAGTGGCTACGGGTAAATGGAATAAGATAACCTTCAATTCACACAATTGCTCTCGAGGCCAAAGGGAAGCTTTCCTGGAACAATTTAATTACTGAGCCGAGAATGCGCAAACTGAGGAAAAACACAATAAGGTCAGGCTTTAAATATATCCATTCATTGTTCCCGTTGCCCACGGATAACAAGACTCATTAATTAACAGATAAGGCGTGTATCACGAGGCCAGATAAGGGAAACAATGAGATAAGGTTAAACTGTTCCCGGAACATCCTAGGCGACGGACGAGTTTTGAACTCCTGGGTGACACGTGCCAGCTAGCGAGAGGGGAACAACGTAGCGCGTGTCAAAAATCTGTCGACCTGTCAGATAGAAATTCACCTAAGTGCGTCAAAATCGCGCATGGTCTCAACGCGATATAATGTACCCAAACGAGTCGTTTGACATGGGTTTGCCAAAGGAAGCTTGAAACTCGTGCACCACTAGTTTTATTATTAATTTCATGAATTATAGTTTCTGAAGATGTATAGTCTTAATAGAGTATAGTATATAACATAATTTTGCTGAACTTCTACAACGTCAATATTCAATAATATTTACCCTCTATTTTACTGGAACATGTTTTATAGTAAATTATTGAAATATAAAAAATTGCTGCAATACTTTCCTACCCTATACTTCACGGAAAACCGTCGCAACAAATATAAAATTCGTCATTCTACTACTAGTATTTACTAACGTTTTATAAGTGTAGGGGTTTTTAGACATAAAATGTCATGTTCTGATTACATTTTGCGTTTGATTTTATTATTTAATCCTAGGGTGTATTCTGTGTATTTTATTTTTCTTAGTGTTTGCTAAATATTTAAATAGCATATAGTAACAAATCAAACCGATTAATAAACTAAATATTAAATTCGGAAACATAAACATTACTCTATGTCAACATATACATGTATATACTGCATCAGCCACCCATCACCTCTGGGAAACACTACGTTAAAAGTTATGATTAGGTTATGTTTGTGATTATTTATGTTGTATTTAGGCCTACGTTTAGCCATATTTTTTTAATGTTGTGTCAAAAAAATATTTAGTACAATATTTATTTTGTAGTATTGTTCAATAGAATGAAATAAAACGTATATGTAAATTTGTATGGGTAAACTTGACAGTAAATTGTACAAAATAGTAAGTAAACAAAGTTTAAAAAACCATGATTTGATGTTTACGTCAGCAAAGTTGAGTTTTATACAGTTTTTTTTACCAAATACATATTTTGTTGTGTAATCGTTTGTGTATAATATTTTTCTTTCTCCATAAATCCTTTTCGTTACTGCTAGCTCAGCAAAAACTCAAATAACTGGTAACTTGGAAGGTATGGTTAAAATTATGTCAATTTATTATTATTGAATTGTAAAACATCCAGATTACAAATGTATGTATAGGTTTTATTTCATTCTATTGAACAACACTGCAAAATAAGTGACACTTAAGTAGTAAATCACAACTTTCTTCCGAGCTTTAATAGCAGGTAATGGGTACATCAGGTAATTTGGGGTGCGACAAAATAGCGCGTCCGGAGAGGGGTTGGGACGCACTATTTTGTCGCACCGCCAACGATAATTATTTATGACCACCTTTAGCCAGGTATAACGCGCGATTTTGTCGTAGATTCCTGGCGATGACCACAGGCGCCTAGGTAACGAGAGAGCGGAACCTGATTGATAGAAGCACCAAACAAATTACAACTATCGGATTGTAGTTTAATTAACTTTGATGATTGTCTTCTGGAAATGATTTACTAAATAGTGTTAGCACTTAAAGAGTCTGCAGTGGCTGTCAGCCATGATGATTTTAATTCCATAAGAACAATGATATTTTCGAACCGGACATACGATCATGCGTACACAAACTAAACAGTTAGTTTTTAACGGATTTTTTAAAATTGCATTTGATCAAGAATGAAATTGTGCGTTAGAATTGCTTTGCGAATTCCTAATTAATGTTATAGAAAATAATATAAAAATATTTAGCTTGAAAATTTTATTTTCACATATTTTTGAAAACTAGGCGTACTTATTCAAAATATCAAAATCAAACCATATGATAATGTTTAAAATGACACCTCATACATAACTTTTGGTCAATAAATAACGAATAAATATGGATTAGCAAATAACATCGTTCTTACGGGATTAAAACTAACATGGCCGACAACGTCTGCCGACTCGCAAGAGAAACTCAAATCACATTTTTGTTCACTCAACCTTACAACCCAAACTACTGTATATGTGGCTGATATCCAGTTGCACCGGCGGTCAAAGGAATTTCCACGGGTCAAAACATTCCTCCGTCCGAAAAGTGTCCAGATGCACCGGTGGTCAAAATCTACCCACCTCACTTATCCCCGCTGCAAATTCCTTCGACCGCCGGAGCCGGTGCAATTGGAAGGCCCCTTCCTTCCCCACCCCACTACATTTCTTCAAACATAGTTTATAAGTGTTTAACAATTTCGCAATGGAATATTCTATCAAACACTTGCCGATGTTTCGTGGCACATACTAATGGTAGACCATAGCAGGTTCTAACTAATAAATATGGTAACTATGTATTTAATGTTTAATTTTGTGTTTATCCGTGGCAACACTAACATCTTACCTAACCTAACCTAACCTAACCTAACCTAACCTAACCGACTCATGTCATAACAAAGGGTGTGGAATTTGGCACGGTCAGCTTGGGGTTACTGTACTAGGAATCCGGCCTGGTTGGACTTTCCCGGCTCATGTCATAAACAAGGGCCTCTGGTGCAATTGGAACACCCCCCAAAAGGGGCTCCGGTGCATCTGGACACATCAGTTTGGGGCCGATCCCTGACCCCGGTGCAATTGGAAATCTCCCGTATATGTGGGTCTACAAGGTAAGTCCCAGACTAGTATTTTTCTTCTCTTGTATAGTTGTGGTTTTATAACCACAGTTACAACACTTGGAGTTATATTCAAGTAACACTTGGCTCAAATTCGTAACAATGTGATGAGACATATATCAGTTGTGAGTATAAAATAAATTAATGTATACCTAGTGGAATACTTTATATGAGTGAAGAAAAAAAAATTGTGTCCTCCATTTTATTCTCACTAGTGGCGCAGTGCTGTAATCCAGTTACTCGGGGACAAATTTTTGAGGAAATTGTAGGCGATGGGTTCTATAACGGCGTCCGCTCAATGGATTCCATCAACGCGGACACTACTAGAGTAGTCTTGGGTGTCCATGTTAGGTGGTAGTCAAGGTTCAGATGTTGTGTAAGGAAGTTGAGTGTTAGGCTTGTCAAATCAACACTACGTGGTGTATGGCCCCTTAGTTGCACATACTGTTGGGCTATTAATAAATAGCTCTTTCTGAGGAACAGTTGACCTTAGTTAGTAACAATGACTACACTCATTCGCCTCTCACATTCACCCATATCATTACGATCGGTGCTTTACAAAAGAATTAATTAATTTCATCGATATGCCATTTCCTAAAATAGTTTAGCCAAGAAAATGTGTAAAAACAAGTAACAATATTTATCTGTTGTGTTCTTAATTTGCGAATTGCTTCATAACCTAATTGGCAGAAAATATTCCATTGCCGGCGTAATGGTTCAGTGGCTTAAAAGGCTTCTGACTGCGGAAGGTCAGGACCAAGGTTCGAATCCCAACGGTCGCTAGGCTACATCGCTTGTTGAATAAAATTCAGTCCCATGTGAACTGGCGAGTGAGGTTAAAAAAAAAAAAATAATAAAAAATAACTGAATGATTCCTTCCTCAAATGAGAACATAATTTCATATATGTACTACAAATTTCCCTCCTGTTTAAACTGTAAAGTCGAGGTGGTCCAGCCAGAAACTTAGCCTTCGGAGTGCATTACCACCTAACGACAGCAGCACAAGTCAAATCGGTATTGCAGAAGGGTAAAAGTGGGAAGTCAAAACCTTCCGCAAGGTGAGAGGACTTTCACCCTTCTCGGAACCCGCAATCCGCTCTGTCACGAGACATTTGGATAAGAAAACAGTAATAAAGGACAATAACAAGTGACTTTCTCCCACAATTGCCACTTGGCACACTATCAACTCGATGACAGATATAAGAAGAAGAAAGCATAGCGCCACAGATTATTTTCTCTCTCGTCAAAATGTGTTACGTACTTATGAATTAAACGAGTTAATTAAAGGAAGCAGTTTATTCTTATCTTTTTTTAAAGAGACGCAATCAGAGCTAAAGGCCAAGATCGTTAACATCACTCACAATAGAACCGTTGATAGTTGTATTTATTTTCGTTCCCAGAACAACAAACGTTATTTAGTATACTGTATATGCCAGTATATTTCGTTAACTTGTGCCAGAGTTCAATAACAGATGTACTTCAGTTAACTTGTGCCAGAGTACAATAACATATGTACTTCAGTAGCCAGTAGGCTATACAAGTTATTCGTTAACTTGTGCCAGAGTTCTATAGCAGATGTAGCCTACTTCAGTATATGCCAATATACTTCGTTAACTTGTGCCAGAGTACAATAAAATATGTACTTCAGTAGCCAGTAGGCTATACAAGTTATTCGTTAACTTGTGCCAAAGTTCTATAGCAGATGTAGCCTACTTCCAGTATATGCCAGTATAATTCATTAAATTGTGCCAGAGTTCTATAGCAGATGTAGCCTACTTCAGTATATGCCAGTATACTTCGTTAACTTGTGCCAGAGTTCTATAACAGATGTACTTCAGTAGCCAGTAGGCTATACTTCGTTAACTTGTGCCTGAGTTCTATAACAGATGTACTTCAGTAGCCAGTAGGCTATACAAGTTATTCGTTAACTTGTGCCAGAGTTATATAACAGATGTACTTCAGTAGCCAGTAGGCTATACAAGTTATTCGTTAACTTGTGCCAGAGTTCTATAGCAGATGTAGGCTACTTCAGTATATGCCAGTATACTTCGTTAACTTGTGCCAGAGTTCTATAGCAGATGTAGGCTACTTCAGTATATGCCAGTATACTTCGTTAACTTGTGCCAGAGTACAATAACATATGTACTTCAGTAGCCAGTAGGCTATACAAGTTATTCGTTAACTTGTGCCAAAGTTCTATAGCAGATGTAGCCTACTTCAGTATATATATGTCAGTATAATTCATTAACTTGTGCCAGAGTTCTATAGCAGATGTAGCCTACTTCAGTATATGCCAGTATACTTCGTTAACTTGTGCCAGAGTACAATAACAGATGTACTTCAGTAGCCAGTAGGCTATACTTCGTTAACTTGTGCCAGAGTTCTATAACTGATGTAGCCTACTTCAGTATATGGCAGTAAACTTCGTTAACTTGTTCCAGAGTTCTATAACAGATGTACTTCAGTAGCCAGTAGGCTATACTTCGTTAACTTGTGCCAGAGTTCTATAACTGATGTAGCCTACTTCAGTATATGGCAGTAAACTTCGTTAACTTGTTCCAGAGTTAAAAAATGCGAGGGAATGTGTAGCTACCGTAGCTCATTTCACAGCCGGGTGACTCGTCAACCCTGTCATTCTGTTCCACGTATGTACGAGTATGTCGTGATTTGTTAAGGAATTCGACTCCTCTGTAAAATAAAAATTGTTCACGTATATTTAAAGGCATTTAAATTGTCAATATAATACATCATTCAAATCTTGTTATTATCTACAACAGTTATGTTCAATAAATAAACCAGCGCTTTCCTGGCGAAACCTACCTGAAGAGGGTTATTTTTGGAACCATTACCGTCGCGTACTTGAAGAATGGATCGATTTAAATCCCCTTAGTGTACACTGATGAGTTGAAGATGGCTGCAGCCACATCACGAAACGCCGGTCTATGGCGGTCGTTCTGGGAAGAGAGCGGCCGCTAAGTATAGGTTGATACCTCGTTCGCTCCGCTCAAATTACTGTGCCGGGTACTGACCTTTGGCTGTCTCACGATGGCTTCAGGCTGCACAGAGCACAGACCAATGTTGCAATGGTGGTGCAGTATTCTTTCTGGTATGTTGTTTCGAAATCACAAGTTAAAATCACTTGTCAGTGACGTAGGCATTTTGCTGATGCGGCGTAGGCTAATGTAAAGCTTAAATCAGCGGAATTTGTCATTACCAAGCGATTACTTGTACAACCTATATTGTGTTCTTTCTTTGATATTATAATAAAGATAAAGACATCAGCATCACTGTACAGCTGCTAACAAAACATGACTAGCAAATGTTTATGAAAAAAATGTTTACAGAAATATGCTAACATAATTAATAATAACTCAGTTTACAAAAGTCAGTTGATTTAAAAAATTATACTGCCACCATCAGCTCATGCCGAAACAAGAAAATTACACTGTTAGGCCCACATATCATTATACAGTAGCAGCTGATTAGGGGTTGTGTGATGAACTGTCGGTTGCCAAAAGACGTTTAGACGAACCATCTAAGAGTGTTGTTCAGCAGGTAGTTAGTTGATCAATATATAGTCACACTTCCACTGCTGAACTAGTGCGACGCTAGCGCTTCAAGTAGCCAGCCAGCACAACTACACAACACTACCGTTGTACTGCATTATATCTTGCAAAGAAGTAGACAATAATAATAGAAAAAGGTCCTTGGCAGATTATTAATCATCGGTTTACTAATCATTTACTAATCACAGCTGTGGATGTAGGCCTAAACAGGCAGAGATCTCGCTGCTGTTGGCTTGGCTGGCCGCTAGGATCGCTAGCTTCGTGCTTGTAGCCAATATAAATGGAGTCTTGCGACTGTGACTGTATATTGTTAGACTGTCATATAGCCCTGGACTAGCTGCGCATGCGCACAGTGATGTTTGGCCACTGCGCAGCTCTTCAGCAGATTCTTCCCTGAACATTTTTACTCTGTTTTAATCTCGAGCCCACAAGTAAAGATTCAATGGCCCTTTACTGCAAACGATCCATAAAATACATAAAAAGTCATAAGAGTAGTTAGTAGATAACTGTGATTATTAACTTAAAACTTTTACATCATAGTATATTATGTGATAACAAATCATTGCCTACTAACAGTTATAATTAATTTTAGGCTTACATAATCAGTAAATTATTTTAATAGTGCAGAATTTAAACGACTAATAAACTCTTGACAAAGTTTAGAGATTTTTTAAAAAATATAGATAATTAGCTATGAGTGTATTAGCAACACAGAGCAAGTAATACAAATATAGTGGGCATAGACCGTCCTGCGGAGATGCCGGCCGTCACCACCAAGATGGCGAACCCGGCTTCAACTGCTCCTATAGTACGGCTTGCCGATGCCGGCCGTCACCACCAAGATAGCGAACCCGGCGTCAACTGCTCCTATATAGTACGGCTTGCCGATGCCGGCCGTCACCACCAAGATGGCGAACCCGGCTTCAACTGCTCCTATAGTACGGCTTGCCGATGCCGGCCGTCACCACCAAGATAGCGAACCCGGCTTCAACTGCTCCTATAGTACGGCTTGCCGATGCCGGTCGTCACCACCAAGATAGCGAACCCGGCTTCAACTGCTCCTATATAGTACGGCTTGCCGATGCCTACTCTATTTTTATTACTTGCTCTGAGACTAGTAACGAGAAAGCCTTCTGTGGTTTGTATGTACCACTAAATGGCTTCCACTATGGTACGAACGATCGTTACTACCCGTTCGCAAATAGTGAGAGATCATATTTTTCAATATGTCTCGAAATGATGGATAGCAATTTTAATAAATTTTTATTGGAAATTTGGTTAGATTACACTCATTGTGCGAGTTGAAAATTAATTCAAAAAATCTAATGAAATGAGAATTTAATTTCCTATTAATGTAAACTGTGAAAAAGAAGTTTTTACACGAAATTGTTAGATTATTTTTAACTAAAAACAGATTTTAAAGTAATATTTAAACTGAAGCTGTTTGATGGCGTCATCTGTCAATAGATGTTCGCACATTAAACAAATTATTTGCAACTGTAAGTATGTAATTATTTATTGACTCATCAACAATACGTACATTGAGTGAATGTGAAGAACGTGTGTTATCGTAGGCCTGACCACAGAGGCGCGATTTCACCGCGTTAAGTTTGCGGTATACCGCCAGACTGTTGCGTGTGTAGATCTACAATTCACAATCTCACGTAGAAGATTGATTAGGGGGGATGGGAAAACAGTGACTTACCTAGAGTGTAGTTTTGGTGTTTGTAGCAGATTTAAAGTATCAATGAGACAGGGGAGGCATGGAACCTGCGTTGTGGCATTAACTATTTATTTTTAGGATGAATTTACGTGTAAAATCAAAGAATTATATCGCTGAGTATGTGGCAGAGTAGAGCGCTACTCAGTATTTTGTAGCAATCATCTCACAAGATTTTGTAAATTTAGTATATTTAAAAATTTAACCAATTTTAGTAGATTTAAAATATTCTATCGGTTGAACTATCAATACAAGTAAATTACTCAGAAAATGTTTTACTTCCGACTACAGCTGATTTACTTCGTTCTGTAACCAGTTCTAAATAAATAAGAATTTACTCAACAATTTGCACTGGCACACCAAAAATCTCTATTAGTATTTTCCCCATAAATTAGAATTTAGGCCAATTATATACAATTTTAATAGTGAACTCGTTTTTCAGAAAAGTTGAACATATCAAAAATACATTCATAATCGTAGGCCTAATATATAATATACAACTTATATATAGTAAGCAAGTGTCTGAAGTTTAAATCAATGATCAGTTCCAAGAGTGTACAATTTTATACTATAGTCGGCGAGTCACGAGAAGTCCTCTGAACTTCATGCCTCTGTGATATTGAAGGCGCTTATTTCCATTGAAACAGCGTACATATCATTATTAGTAATTAGAAATGTACACTACATGACTTGTGCTGTTTCAATGGAAATCAGCGCTTTCTTTATCCCAGCGGTATGACGTTCAGAGGACTTCTCGTGACTCGCCAACTCTATCAGTTATCAATAAACAAATAAATTATACGAAACAAACGTTAATATTAAAAAAAAACCTCAATCAATAAAAATGAACAAGATATAAAGACAGTTTTACTGTCAGTGACATATTTATGAATCACTACATGTTTAACTAAATACTAATTTTTCATAAGCCGAGTATCAACAGTTTTTATCTGATGTACAACCGCGTCAAGCAGGAAGTACAGTGGCCCTGGGTGACGTAGAAGTAAACAAACGGAGCGTTGAGACGAGACAACAAGGTCGCCACAGCTGATTACAGTGCTGCCGCATTCATAGAAGGGACATAACTAGCTTTACTGACTCGTTATCACGAATAACTATTACAAAATACGAAATTTATAAGGGCGTCATAAACCAACAATTCATATTTGATTTTAGATCTCTAAACACTGAAAAATTTAATGTAATATATACGACCAACTATATGTATGACCGACTAAAAATGTTGAAAATGTAAAATATTTAATATATGACACGGCCGCCTAAATAGCAAAATGGACTATGAATTTTGAGAAATCAGTTTCAAAAACATACTACAGGGGAACAACTAACTAAAAATGTACAGTACTTGTAATAATTTCCGATATAAGGGGGAAAAGGAGAAATTCTGTATATGAGGTTAAATCTAGATTATTTCAAATACGGATTGTGCCGTGGGGAGTATACTCATAATGGGTTCAGCACACAAAACTCATTACAAGTAATAATTATTTTCAGAAAATCTATTACAAGGAGAGAGGTAGGCCCGACACAAGGCTGCTAAGTGATTAATGTCACAATGTATCAGTTGTTTTTGACACTTAACTCGTCACAGAGAATTGATTGTAAACCAAATACTAGGAACATCCTTGCACGCTTCGTGTGTTAACCCCTTCATTCGTGTCATCTCGGGCTTCGTCCTGCTAATGTCAGTAGTCTCACTCGCTGCGCTCGCGGCACCTCAGCATTTAGCCTCGGTCTGAGAATACATTAGCATTAGTGGATCAACTTTACTGTACGACTATTCAAAGACACACATCAAATATGTAGTACCAGTATTGTTTATATTTATTAGCAGTGTGTGTTTTGTAGGCTAGTTTAATGCTGATCTACTATTAATGTTGATCTTATAAAATATTTTGAATTTACCCTGGCTATTGGCTTACTGAGGCCCTTTCTGAGGAACAGTCTAAATCAGTTAGTAACCAGACTACACAGGTCATCCATACTTATCCTTCACTCATGTAATCATTCATATTCGCATTAAAATACGAACAAAGTTGTGTCGACGTCTCAAACGTAAGAATAAGAACTAAGTTGTGTAAAGACCTTTCTTAATGCATCTCTTTTAAAAATTGTGCATTTCCCTAAAATTTTGCTTCAATGAAAAGTAACATAACGTGTCTAGTTTTGTTTTTGTTTAACATAGTTTCACGGTATATATATTTAAAAAAAATAGATGGTTTTAATTCCACAATGTTAAAAAATAGGAAATGTTTACACAAGAATAAATATAAACAACTTTCATATGTAAAATTAAAAACATTAACTAAATCATTGGACCTTTTAGAAAGCCAGTGGGGTGGATCCCTGGTATTTTTTTTACTTTTCTGATATTTTCCCTATATTTTTCTATATGCTTTAAAGTGGATTTAATCAAGCTATATTAGTAAATGTTTAGTAAGAAAATACAAGAATATTTTATTGTATTTATTTATTTATTCATAAGATGCCGATCGTCAAGATACGGGCGAATATGGATTTTGAATGAGTGTGATGAATGTAGATGAGCGAATGTAGTCATTGTTACAAACTAAGGCCGACTATTCCTTAGAAAGTGTCATTAATTAATAGCCCAATGACAAATGAATAGCTGGTGGTTATCAGTTGATCCTTCTCGAAATGTATTGACTCTGATTGGGATCGAACTGAGAACCTTTGGCACATGAAGCTGGGATTGAACCAACTACGCTACCGACCAATTTTAATTTAATTATATTATAATACCTTTATATCAAATAAATTTTCATTTACGAGTTATTTGTTGAAAATAACTCTTAAATTAAAATAACTCGTAAATTTACACTAAACCAGCCAACAAAGTGTAAATGTGAGGAAATCGGTTGGTGCACATGGACTCACGTTGCATAGCTGCAGTGCTATCTCCTTACTTATGCAACACATTTCTATTCATGAATACTTTTGTTAACGCTGAAATAGTCACTTGCGTCCAAGTTTGTTTCTCTGAATGGCTGGATCAGAGGCTATCAGCAGTGAAGTGACCCGTGCTGGCGCCGACTCAGCTCACTCGTCGCATGTTTTACATTTATTACTGATGCACTGTAACGTTATCACTTGCCCTGACGAAACATGCTCTGTAGAAACTCCATGATATATACTAGAGTGCTAGAGTCTTGGAGTGACGTGTACACTCACAGAGCAAATAATACAAATAGATTGGGAATGGGCGTCACCACCAAAATGGCCCCCATCACTTACCGTTCCAGTTCGATGCGTTGACCGCTTAGTTTGCGTAGGATATGTATTCATAGCTTACATTTATTTTAATATAAATGTTATATCAGAAATGTTGTAAATGTAGCAAGTCAAACGATAAAGAGCGATGACAAATCATTAGGCGAATAGTTGTTTGAATAGTGATCAAATATAGCAACTATCTCTGCCGACTGTTCGCCCTCTCCTCTGAGCAGAGATCTACTACTTTAGTAGTAGAGTGCGAGAGTTCACGGTAGAGTGGTTATGTAGAGAACGAGAACGCGTTCTCTATCCACATACCCACTTCACACACTCTCACTTCCAAAGAACTGTATTCATTGTTTACGACGGCATAAAAAAAAAAAACAAAAAACCCAACTAACCTATTTTAAATATATGTTAAACGTCTGACGATAGAATAGGAAGAGCTAAGCGGAGGCACAACCTTGAAACGTCATTTTTATAAGATCTAAATGACTGTGGTTGATGTTATTTCGGACCAATTAACGCTCAACTGGCAATATGTCAGCTAATGGTGTTTTTGTTGTTGAGAGACCCAAGTATTAACTTGAATATTAAACAAAATGCCGCCTCCTGTACCGAGTATGTCCTGCAGTTGAAGCGGCATACTTGTAACTACAGCGTTGTTCTCAATCTCAGCACGCACGCACGCACACACACACACGCACACACTCAGTTATCTCCCCCACACAACACCCGCACAATGATCACCACCCAACCTGGACACCCCAGACTTCTCTAGTAGTGTCCACGCCGATAGCAACCATCAAGCGGACGCCATGTCGGTATTAAGAGGACCGAGCATACAACCTACCGCCTACAATCTCCCTAACACTTTGTCCCCATGTAGCACTGCGCCACCAGTGCCGACTCTGTAACCATAGTCGTCACGTTAATGAAATCTCAGCCTACTGCCGTTCTCCTACATAACAAAGTTTAATAGTCTATGAAACCCTGTAAGTGTACTCTTGGAGGACACAAAATAGTGCAATCAGGTCATAAGTTAACCTTTAACATTTCAAAAAGGAAAAACAGTTTAGCCAAGTACGTATTTGTGTTATTTTTATCAAACGTTTGAAATAAATTACTAAACTAAATTAATGCCATTTAGTAATTTTAGTAAATATACATATTCTGCTTCTTCCCCGTAGGAAAGGAAATTCTAAAAATAATGTCTATGGAGTCTTTATGATACAAAGGCAACTTACTTCCATATTCCATCAACATCTGTTCAGTAGTTCTGGAGATTTTGTGATGAGTGACTATATAGCAATTATGGCAATATCTTTGTACAGACTATAGAGACTATTTGGTATACAAGGTTGGGCAAAAGTCTGGAATATATTTATTTATTTCAAAACCATTGAAAGAAATGTAATGAACATTTGCAGTTATGTACACGTCCCTATACCAAACATTTAGACATGTTTTACTTGTTTTTCGCAAGCCATGGGATGGCCCATGAAGGAAGTCTTAACAATTTTAAATGTAAGCCTACCTTGAGTTATACCTCATTTTAAAGGCCATTGTTTGTATAATACAAAAGTGCAAACCTGAGGACAAAAGGATGAGCCATTCACAAAATACAGCGATTCAAAAAATTTAATGTCATATTACTAATTCTTCTCAGTTATACGGCTATTTATTTGACAGTTTCAGGTCCCTGTTACTGATTATGTTGTTGATTGTTAAAAATCGTTACAAACGACTGCGTTATAAAAATAGATATGCTATTTAACTAAGATAAAAATAAGAAAGATTTATTAAAAACACTTTTGACAGTAGGTTTACCTAAAAATGGTTTAAGAATATTATTATAATAATTTGTTACTTATTTTTTGTGAAATTTAATTTCTCATATTCACAGGGTTCCAGTAAACTTCCTTAAATAAATTCCCTGACTTTTCCCTGACCGATCCGTGATTTCATACAATTTCCCTGACCCCAAATCGTCATACTTACATATACTTCTATTTAACTTAATAGTAATATTATGTACTACCATGTACATACATTATGTTATTTACAGTCAATTACAATTATTATTTATAGAAATATCAATATTTAAAAATTTTATTTTTATTGATAACCGTAATAATTGAATTTAAAACTATTACCTACAATAATTAATTATTATGTTTAAACTACTTTCTAAAAGTAGAGATATAATTTAAAAAATCTATAATTAGCCTTGAGTAAAAAACAAAAATTCCTTTATTCTATTGTTAAATTAAGACAATTTTCAATGCCTTGAAAAACAGCACAATATTATAATTTCCCTAAAACCACTATTAATTTTAGGTCTGTGACTTATTTAACAAGTACTAATTAGACAATTATTTCAGTAAGTTTTAAACTTTTATTGATTTAAAACTAGTTGTATGAAGCCGAACAAGCATAACCTAAGCAATTAAGCAGCTTTTTCATACTTTAGAATATTAAATGACATGTCAAATTGACATTTAGTACTGAACAAAGTAAAGGATTTTTTGTAGCGCATCCAAGTAAATAATAACTATTATAGATCACAATATACTGGTGTTCTTGTTAGGATTTTCCAGGTTTTGTTTTAAATTCCCTGACTTTTCCCTGACTTTTCCAGGTTTTCCCTGTTGCCGGACACCCTGATTCAGTTGGATAAATTATAGGTCTACGCAGCAATAGATAATAACTATCTTGCCTTAGTCTTCAGCAGTCTTAGTTATATGACATTACATTCTTTGAGAGGCTATGTTTTCTGACTCTGAACAGTTCATACTTTTGACCTCAGGTTTGCACTCTTATGTTTTACAAAGAAAGACCTTAAAAATGAAGTATAACTCGAGGTAGGATTACATTTAAAATTTGTAAGACTTCATGGGCCATCACCTGGATATGCAAAAAAAAAAAAAAAAAAAAAAAAAAAAAAAAAAAAAAAAAAAAAAAAAAAAAAAAAAATATATATATATATATATATATATGTCCATATATTTGGTAGAGGGGCAT
This sequence comes from Stictocephala bisonia, assembly GCA_035578905.1. Taxonomy (NCBI): domain Eukaryota; kingdom Metazoa; phylum Arthropoda; class Insecta; order Hemiptera; family Membracidae; genus Stictocephala; species Stictocephala bisonia. Next base: position 35,763 of record JAQJVL010004077.1, read on the forward strand.
GTATTTAACTACAAAGTTTCATTACTTTTCTTTTAATAATTTTAAAATCAATAAATACATTCCAGATTTTTTCCCAACCCTGACATTAAATTCTTTGAGTGGCTGTATTATGTGACTGTTTCATCCTTTTGACCTCAGATTTGCACTCTTGTGTTTTACAAACAAAGACCTTTAAAATGAGGTATAACTCGAGGTAGGCTTACATTTAAAATTGTTAAAACTTCCTTCATGGGCACACATGAAGACATATTACTATTAAGTAATAGTACACACTTTACAGTAGTGTTGGCCCACCCACTCACCCATAAACGTACAGTGGTATTGGACCACCCACCCACCCATACACGTACATTGGTATTGGGTGTATTAATTTGCTTGTGTATTAATATGTACCATAGCCATGTATTTCAATTTTTTACATGGCTATGCGAAAAACAAGTAAAATATGTCTATATGTACGATACTGCAAATTTTCATTACATTTTCTTTCAATGGTTTTTGAAATTAATAAATATATTCCAGACTTTTGCCCAAATCTGTATAACCAAAGTAAATAATTGCTCGAAATTTTAAATAAATTTGTTATGAAAACATTGCTCCCAGCGTTCAGAGGGATACTTAGAATTCACTACAGTAACAAGTCATAGAATATTGTTGTACCGCTTTGATCAATTTGGGTTTATTCACTGTGAAATGAGCTACTAATGAGAGAGCTACTTCCCAGAATTCGATCCCACACAAACATTGATTGCTTTGAGGGAAGACTTTCTGTTTATAACTTTCAACTATCAAATCCTTAACGAGACACTGATTTGGACACGTGATAAAATGTGATGGTATAGGAGGAGTTGCGACCTTTGTTAGACGAAGAGCCAATTTACCTACCAGTTAAATCATTATGTATAAGATTATTGTAGTGCGAACAAAAACATTGTTGCGCTTATTGTTTCTCACTCACTGACGAAGTCACGAGAGTTCAGTGGTTACAATTCGTGGTGAGCTACTCGATTAGTGGACAGGAGCGTTTGATTAGATTCGCCATATTAATATAATTGTTTTTCACTGGCGAAGCCACAGGATTTCAGTTGTTACAATTCGAGGTGAGCTACTCGATTAATCGACAGGCGCGTTTGATTAGATTTACCATATCAATATAATTGTTTTTCACAGTTAATGATACAGTATAGCGTTAAGAGTCTGTAGAGGTACTAGCCGCGTTGAATTTATATCCCATGATAGTAGGCTAAATGCGTTACAGCACTGTGACTTCCCAATATGTCAGAAAATTATAATGTTTATATAGTTTAAAAGAACAAGAACGTCAAAGTTACTGGTGCAACCCCTTTCTAAAATTGTCATTGTTCATTTTATTTCATAAAATCACAATAAAACTCAATATTTTTTTAAATCTCATCGTTAATAAATATTTTATAAAAATTGAAAAAAGAAAAAAAAGTGTTTTACTAACAACTTTATGCTCCTTCAAACTATGTAACAATTTTAATTTACCTGCAAATAGATAAGTGCTGTACTACATTTAACGTGCTCTTATGGGATATAAGTTCAATATGGAGACTACACTACTACCTCTGTAAACAGCATACAAGCACTGGCTGGGAGGGGAGAGCGGGAGTGAGGCTCGCTCGGCGGTCATGACCATTCCTTACTCAAAGTTACTTTGGCCTTCGTCCAGGAGGGCAGAGCGGAGGTGAGGCTCGCTCGGCTGTCATGACCATTCCTTACTCAAAGTTACTCCAGCCTTCGTCTAGGAGGGCAGAGGGGAGTGAGGCTTGCTCGGGCGGTCATGACCATTCCTTACTGAAAGTTACTCCGGCCTTCGTCACGCGATTAGATTCCTATTGCGGAATCGAGGCTACAAGATCTGAGCTGCAATGAATTGTCCTTGCAGCCAACCGTAATTTAGACGGGCGAATGGCCAGGCGGTTGTATTTTCAATTGCATTTCCAAGAAGGCGTGTTTCGCAAAGCGAGGAAAGCGATGCCATGTATCATGGCAGATAAAGATATATGTTTCATTCCTTTGAAATTCCCTCGCTCTCAGAAAACACGCGAGAAATCTAAGACACATTTTAAGAATTTTAATCCGTCGTTGACTTTCCACTTGTTAGCTCAGTATTTGACAGTGACAACGCTGTTTTCTACTTTACAAGTTAGTCTAAAGTAAACTAGTTCTACTTTACAAGCCTGATGATAATTATTTTAGTTGTTATTTATCAAGTTACGTCACGTGACTAATCTAACCACTCGAGATTAACTTAACTTATTTTTGATAACTTTTTATCTTTTAATAAACCTACTTCATGAGCTGACATAACTCCAAAAGCCTAAGGATAACTGTAGAGACAATACCACTGTACGTGTATGGGTGAGCGGGTGGATCAATGCCAATGTACGTGTATGGGTGAGCGGGTGGGTCAATGCCAATGTACGAGTATGGGTGAGCGGGTGGGTCAATGCCAATGTACGTGTATGGGTGAGCGGGTGGGTCAATGCCAATGTACGAGTATGGGTGAGCGGGTGGGTCAATGCCAATGTACGTGTATGGGTGAGCGGGTGGGTCAATACCACTGTACGTGTATGGGTGAGCGGGTGGGTCAATGCCAATCTACGTGTATGGGTGAGCGGGTGGGTCAATGCCAATGTACGAGTATGGGTGGGCGGGTAAGGTCAGACATATCAATTCGTTGTAAAGTAGAACTGATATGTCATCCGCAAGGGAAGTTAAATCCAGTCGTGTTCGAGACTGATTTCTACTGTAGGGGTGGGGGTGGGTTCGAGCCGCCACCCCTCGGGCAGTCAGTCTCGCGTAGCGCCTCATCCACTCTTGTAGTGTTGAAGCCACGTGATTCTCACGATTCGATACATATAGATTTAGTACATATAGATTAGATACATTTACAATTTAATTAGATCAGTTACATTTTACTGTAATCTCAAGTTTTGTCACAGTTTCAATAAGTTCATACCATTTACTTCAATAACAATAAAGCAGTGATCACATCTAATTTTGTTTCATTAATTATTATTTACCCGTTTCCGAATTGGCTTACCGCGGCATACATACGCCGTAACAAGTCGTATTGATCGTAACAAATGTATTTATTATAAATTACATTATATAATGAGTTGCTGTTTACTATTCGCATTATAGTCGCAATCAGATAATATCAATACAGTAGACATTTTGACTATGCCACACCAATATGTTTCTATTTAGTCCAATTATAGTCTAAAATACGGAATATATTGATATTTATATCGATTATAGATACGGTATAAAATAGCAGGGTTGAAAACACACAACACCAGTATTTCATTGGAAATTTGTTATTCAGTAGTCCAAGTTGAACTTTGGCATTAGGCATAAGAGTGTGGATATGAAATTTTAGTTAGTGTAGATTCACATGATGTTAATAAATAATTAGTACACATTTCATAGTATAAAACACTAGTATTAGTATAATACAATTAAAGCATTATTTTGTTATTTTTTAGGTTGTTTTAAAACATAGTAAATTGACACCAACTAATATATCTAGTTGCTAAAGCTGATGTGGATTCACAAGATAGCCATATACCTACAAATATAAAATAATGTAAGTGATAACTAAGGTAGTTTTAGATAAGAAATATTTATTATTAAAAAAAGAGATAATATGAATGGATGTAAATATATTTATATAAGAAATCATTACAAAAATATTTTATTTTAATTTATTTAGAACATATTTGTGCATTTGATCAGCTAAACATTTTAAAATTTGTTCTAAAATATGGTAAGGCAGATTTTTTATCTGAGAACATTTTCTGTAGCGGAATGTTTGAAATGAAGATGGTACATTGTATACATAAAAAAGGTTATAAGAAATCATTATTTACATTAAAAGTAAAAAATAACAACTGTTATCGTTGTTTAATATTTGACCTCATAGCTAATTTATTAACCTAATCTATGAATTAAACTTCAATTGTTAATGTATTGATAATATGTTAAAGAGATTACGGTACTGATACTGTTCGACAAATTCCTAAGCAAGATAGTGAGAATTAAAAAGGTCAAGGGAACGAACTCGGTTCCAGGAAATATATAAAACCCAAGAATGAGGTTAGGAATGAAGAAACTCACCTATTTACGTTATAACTGTTCAGAGAATAATTGAACGTACAAAATTCCATTCGCGATGTTCAAGAACACTTTTCATCTGAGAGACACTTAACATAATCTACACAAGATACAATTTACAACTTTGCTACAACTTCGTAAACTTTTGAGGTTATAGTCAACTCGACGGACTGAACAACAAAGTGCCGGTTTTCTGAGCGACTGACTGTCGGCAGAGCAAGAAAGCGAGGCTAGTGTTTCCTCACTTGTGGGGGCGCGGCTCTGCTAGCGCTTTCTATCGTACAATACCATTACTACCTCAACGAGGTGGACAACACAGGACACAGCACAGATTCTGTGCTCCACGAACACAGGTTTCATTATACTGTAGTAAGAGTTAAACGTAATATGAATATCACTTCGCTCTGCCATTACTCAATTAGATCTTTAAATTAACAATACTTTATGTATTGTTAATTTCTTATTTTATTTCCTTTATTTTTTCAACCGTATAAAAATATTCATAGCAGATGCATAACACCTCTTTTTATGAACCACATACATTTGAAAATTAATTAGATATTATATAATAATAATAAATAACAACCTAAAGAGAAATTGTACAACCCTTTACGTTTTTTGTTGTTTTACAGTAAAACAAATAAAACAGTGATTGACTTATGCTACCGAACTAAGGGCTTGATATTTGTTTATATTGATATATTTATTTGATACATAAAATATAGTAGTATTCTTAAAAATGCATACTATACTAAATTGAATTGTATAGTTGGTTTGTGAAATATAGTGTGAGTTACACTATTAGTATAGAATGAACAATCAGTAAATAGTTTGACATTATGAGGTAAGAATTGTTCAATAGCTGCTCTAACATCGTCAAAGGATTTACGAATATCTATCGGACTCTATTTATCGGTGACTTCACTGTTGTTCAGAAAGCTAAATTGTTTGGATTATTATCACTTTTGAAGTTCTGTACTTAAAGGTCTGATTTTCCCGCCACCATATTCGATTTCACTATAGATAAGGCCAATGTTTAATTCCACTAAAAATTATAGCTTTATAAACGTAATTTTTTTTATTTGCTCTTTTCTTAAAGAGAATAGCAAATGTGTAATGTTCTACTTCAAAACCCTAGTGTCAGCTACTGACTGATAAACGCGCGCTTGGTGGGCAAGTGTGGAAGAGAGAGTTAACTGCCACTGATGTTCAACTCACACAATGGTTTGGGAACTCAATGACAGATGACTGTAGATGAAGTTGCAAGTAGTTCCAAAATTAACATCGTAGGTCAAGGAGTTCACTGTGATTAAGAATTATCTCGGAACGACTTAAGAATATCTCGGAAAGGCTGTCGGCCCGTGTCACCCATGTTGGTTTCAGTCCCATAAGAACAATGTTATTTTTGAACCGAACATATGAGCACGCATATCCAAATTTAACAGTTATTCATAAACGGATTTTCCCAAATAAATTGCATTTGACCAAGAATTAAATTTCACGTTGGAATTGCTTCTCGAATTCCTAATTAGTTTTACAGACAAAAATATTTAGTTTAAAGTTTTTATTTTTGCCAATTTTCGTTATTTTTTTAACAACTAGTCGTATGTATTCAAAATATCAAAAGCAAACCCAATGCGCAATATGATAAGGTTTAAAATGACAACTCATACATAACTTTTGGTCAATAAATAATGAAAAAATGTGGATTCGCAAATATAGCATTGTTCTTATGGGATATGCTAGCAATATGGCAGTCCAATATGGCTGACAGCCTCTGTAGACTCTTAATATTTTTATGTAAAAGCTGCTGACAGTCCTTCATAACTTTACCCTATATTTCTATATTGTTTGTAATTTTTTTGTCGAAAATATGGATTTGTTGCGAGTACCCATTATAAATTACACTATTTCAAAAGTAACTGTTATATTTTTTTACCAAACATGAGTTCTCCAATTTAACACATTATAATTATAACTAATAAAATAATTTAAAAAAAACTATGAGTATTAGATCGTTGTAGAAAGGTTTATTTGAATGCAAGGCAACTAAATCCATGTATGAATGTTAAGAAATTGTAATTTTATTTGTAAAACAAAATAATTGAATGTCATGTTTCTAACTTCATTATATTTAAATGGCAACATTTGTCATATCTCATTATTTTGTAGTCTTGAATCTGAACATTTAAAAAAAATGTATTAACAATAGAGCATTTTACATAGTTTTAATGATTTCTCTATTGTTATTTTCATAATTATTTCGTCCGTGTGGCCAAATTATTCGAAAGAACAGGAAATTAACTTCAATGCTATGGTATCACATGATTATGTATTTACACAATTTGTCTTCACTGTGATAGCTATTGTCTTCACTGTGATAGCTATTGTCTTCACTGTGATAGCTATTGTCTTCACTGTGATAGCTATTGTCTTCACTGTGATAGCTATTGTCTTCACTGTGATAGCTATTGTCTTCACTGTGATAGCTATTGTCTTCACTGTGATAGCTATTGTCTTCACTGTGATAGCTATTGTCTTCACTGTGATAGCTATTGTCTTCACTGTGATAGCTATTGTCTTCACTGTGATGGCTATTTTCAAACTTGACAAGCTTTGATGTAACATAATCCAAAAAGTTCAAATGCGAAAAGTATACAGTGTGAAATAAAAAAAATGGTTTATATTAAAAAAAGTTTCCAATGCAAACTTATTACTCAGAGTTATATAAAAAAACTGCACTCCTCGTTGCTTTTCTTCCTCGCATTTGATTAAAAGAGACAACTTAATCAAGTTGTATCACATAAGTCATCTCCTAATGTCTCCACTTTCCTGATAGCCAGGAGTTTCTCTTTCCATTACGTCATCTGTTATTTATTTATTTCAAGCTATGAACATAAATAAATAAATAAAAACAACACGCTGATTTAAATAAACAAACGGTCTAGTAAATGTTGGAATAAATGTAAGTGAAATCTTGTTTTTAAGTCAGAACCGAACCCTTTCCCCCGTTTATTTAAGTTTAAACGATAAAAATATCACTTTATGAAATATCACGAGAGTAGGAGAAAAATATTTGAAAAGCTATTTTAAACTTAGATTTTTCTGTGAAACATATATTTATCTGTTTTATTACATTTAACTAACATTATCAGTTAAACTCACTAACATCATACATATGTTTCCTCTCATTTTGAATACACATGTCCCAGAACATTAAGTGACAAGCAAGAATGGTCATCAGTGATACTGATAAATATGTTATTAACTATGTTAGTTAATTAAATATTAATTTGCCGGCGTGGTGGCTCAGTGGTTAAGGCTTCGGACAGCGGAGGGATGGTCCAAGGTTCGAATCCCCACTGAGTCAACGGTCGGTACTTCACTCGTCAAATAAAGTTCATGGAAAGGCCGGGGGCACCCGAGGTGCGACATGGACTGACTACCTGAGGGTCATAATTGGACACTCGAGGTGCGACATGCAGCGAAAGAGAACCCAAAACTAACACTCGAGGTGCGACATGGCGCTTCGGCTAGCAGTGTGGCCGTGTTGGTCTGGCGGCTAATAGTTGATATATTTACAATGATAAAATTATCTGAAAACTACAGCCATACAATGAGACACATGATTAAAGATGATTCAATAATTAATCATCGCTCAATGACAATTTATAGTTTAACTTAAACAAAGAAATTTATTACAATAAAAATGTTTAACAGGTTAGGTTAGGTTAGGTTAGGTTAGGTTAGGTTAGGTTAGGTTATTGATTCCTTTTAAGTGTGAAAGTCTGTATTTAATTACACTAGTTATTGAAATGGTGTGATTATCCTAGTAACGTAGGTCCTATTTTGTATATATATTTATGGACACAGAGAGAGAGTGCGTCTACAACCCCGCAACCCTTCGCCGGGCTACCTGAGGTGCATGTCGCACCTCGAGTGCCAGTTTTATGGCCCTTTGGGTCGCTGGGATTAACACAGGTAGTCCATGTCGCACCTCGAGTGCCACCGAAAGGCCTGTAGGCCCATGTGAACTGGCGAATGAAGTTTCGGGGGAAAAAATTACCTTGTTGAGTTGCTGTCTCTTCATATAGGTTTTAGGTATCTGGCTCAATAAGTTGAGATATGCATGATTGCTACATAAACAATAATTATCTTGTTAGCCAAGTGGTTAGCGCTTCTTCTTGACATTTAAAGATTAACAGGTTCACTTAAACATTTTTGCTAAATGGGTTTGAACTGTTGCTCCCCACTACAGCAGATGTAAATCTGCTTGGATTGTGATCTACTGAAAGCACTGGTGTGAGAGAGATGCTCTGAGTGGTGGAAGTGAGAGAGAACTTCTCTTACCACAGTATGCCACTCCATTTAAACGTTGTCATGGAATCCTCGGTAGATACTAGACCGCGCAATGCGCAGCCCTGCCTATTACGTCATTGACATCCGTGACTAGTGTTTGGTTTTATGGATTAACACAAACGATCAAGCTTAGAACGATAAAATAAAATCACTATTTCAAATTCAAATAACAACAACACCATTTATAATAATGTAAGCAATAAATAATAGGCCTAATAATAACAATGAAATAAACTTCATTTCATCATAGTAATTTTTTTACAACCAAACACTGCTGCGAAAGTTGAGCACAGATGGGATATTGAAGAAGGAAGACAGTGGAGCGGTTCCTCTCCACTGCACAAACCCCTATATGCGCTATATATTACACGCAGGTCGCATCCTCTCGGGCGTAATTGTACTTGGTTATTGCGCATTAAAACATCAAAATACATGTACTTTAATTAAGTTAGATTAAACCATAAAAATGTAATAGACAATTCATGTGTTTAAGAAGATATTCAATATTTCCAATAACAGTATTGAGTGTTCATAGACCTTTAAAACGATGTGTATCATGGATATGTTACTTTTTGAAAATCATCAAGATTTAAACCATGAATTCACGCTCAATTACACACTATATTATAGGTGTAATTAAAAAAAAAGGAAAAATGTTTACATTCACAAATGAGATGTAGTGGAATTGTAACACTTTAAATCCTGTAGTACTGTATACCTAGAAAATAATATACCATTATATGTGTGTTTAAAATTAGTAGATTCTTAAATATAACCATGAAAGTTGGCGCATATATTTCATAGAGTTCTTTATTCCCTTCAGTACGGATCGAATTTTCTCTACAGCCAAAAATAGGCTACTACAAGACTGAAAGTCATAACATTTCAAGAGAAAACTTAATGTTCCGAAACATACTTGAATGAGGCATCAAATTAAAAGTTTCCTTTTCCTGAACCACAATAAAATATCAGATTTTGGTAAGAGAATGTTAAACTTTTATGTATAATATTGTATATACTGCATAACAAAAATTTTATTAAATTTTACTACGTATTATTTTAAAAAAGTAGTGTGTTTTGAATTTAACAAAATATTGCTTAAAATAATTTAATTTAAAATCAGTCAAATCAGAACAAATATAATAAAAAAAGTACAGTAATAAACAGAAAAGCTAAAATAATGTGAAAACACAGAAAATATGTGAGTGAATCAAACGTATTTTCTTTTCTATTATCTTTCTTCATCCACCTTTATTAATAGAGACAACTTAATCAACTCGGATTGCAGAAGCTGTCTCCAATGAACGTTCTTATGAGCCTCCAAATATCTTTATATTCATGGTTGTCATAAGCTGCTCTTTTACTTTCTATTCTAGAATAATGAGTATTATTGTTCATTCTTCTTGCCAATTTATTTCATTCCGTGCAATCTTGAAGTCAGTTATCTAGTATTAAGGACGTGTTCTTCTACCTATATGGACGTTTATTTTGCACCGGCATCATTCTACGACATTTTGTACACCGGTGCTTGCACTCATAGAAGGTCCATGTTTCTGAATAGTGGAACGTACAAAGACAACATAACAGTTAAAAGTACAAATGTGGCTTGACATTAGCAACATTCGTTACTTGCGCTTCCGTGAGTAGCAGCTCGGCGTTAGCAGAACGTAGTTCCCTGGATACTACAAGATTTACGGCCTAACGCTACGGTGTAGCGTATACATGATGTGATGTACAGCAGCTCGACGTTAGCAGAACGTAGTTCTCTGTTATCGTATAACGTAGTATAAATGTTATCGTTATAGAGCCACACTTGACATTAGCAACATTCGTCACTATGAGCAGCGGCTCGGCGTTAGCAAAACGTAGTTCTATGGATACTACAATATTTACGGCCTAACGATACGGTGTAGCGTATATATGGTATCGTTGTAGAGCCACACTTGACATTAGCAACATTCGTCACTATGAGCAGCGGATCGGCGTTAGCAAAACGTAGTTCTATGGATACTACAATATTTACGGCCTAACGATACGGTGTAGCGTATATATGTTATCGTTGTAGAGCCACACTAGACATTAGCAACATTCGTCACTATGAGCAGCGGCTCGGCGTTAGCAAAACGTAGTTCTATGGATACTACAATATTTACGGCCTAACGATACGGTGTAGCGTATATATGGTATCGTTGTAGAGCCACACTTGACATTAGCAACATTCGTCAATATGAGCAGCGGCTCGGCAATAGCAAAACGTAGTTCCATGGATACTACAATATTTACGGCCTAACGATACGGTGTAGCGTATATGTGGTATCGTTGTAGAGCCACACTTGACATTAGCAACATTCGTCACTATGAGCAGCGGCTCGGCGATAGCAAAACGTAGTTCTATGGATACTACAATATTTACGGCCTAACGATACGGTGTAGCGTATATGTGGTATCGTTGTAGAGCCACACTTGACATTAGCAACATTCGTCACTATGAGCAGCGGCTCGGCGTTAGCAAAACGTAGTTCTATGGATACTACAATATTTACGGCCTAACGATACGGTGTAGCGTATATGTGGTATCGTTGTAGAGCCACACTTGACATTAGCAACATTCGTCACTATGAGCAGCGGCTCGGCGTTAGCTAAACGTAGTTCTATGGATACTACAATATTTACGGCCTAACGATACGGTGTAGCATATATGTGGTATCGTTGTAGAGCAACACTTGACATTAGCAACATTCGTCACTATGAGCAGCGGCTCGGCGTTAGCAAAACGTAGTTCTATGGATACTACAATATTTACGGCCTAACGATACGGTGTAGCGTATATGTGGTATCGTTGTAGAGCCACACTTGACATTAGCAACATTCGTCACTATGAGCAGCGGCTCGGCGTTAGCAAAACGTAGTTCTATGGATACTACAATATTTACGGCCTAACGATACGGTGTAGCGTATATATGGTATCGTTGTAGAGCCACACTTGAGTTTAGCAACATTCGTCACTTGCGCTTCTATGAGCAGCGGCTCGGCGTTAGCGAAACGTAGTTCTATGGATACTACATTATTTACGGCCTAACGATACGATGTAGCGTATATATGGAATCGTTGTAGAGCCACACTTGACATTAGCAACATTCGTCACTTGCGCTTCTATGAGCAGCGGCTCGGCGTTAGCAAAACGTTGTTCTGTGGATACTACAATATTTACGGACTAACGATACGGTGTAGCGTATATATGGTATCGTTGTAGAGCCACACTTGACATTAGCAACATTCGTCACTTGCGCTTCTATGAGCAGCGGCTCGACGTTAGCAAAACGTAGTTCTATGGATACTACAATATTTACGGTCTAACGATACGGTGTAGCGTATATATGGTATCGTTGTAGAGCCACACTTGACATTAGCAACACTCGTCACTATGAGCAGCGGCTCGGCGTTAGCAAAACGTAGTTCTGTGGATACTACAATATTTACGGCCTAACGATACGATGTAGCGTATATATGGTATCGTTGTAGAACCACACTTGACATTAGCAACATTCGTCTTTATGAGCAGCGGCTCAGCGATAGCAAAACGTAGTTCTATGGATACTACAATATTTACGGCCTTACGATACGGTGTAGCGTATATGTGGTATCGTTGTAGAGCCACACTTGACATTAGCAACATTCGTCACTATGAGCAGCGGCTCGGCGTTAGCAAAACGTAGTTCTATGGATACTACAATATTTACGGCCTAACGATACGATGTAGCGTATATATGGTATCGTTGTAGAGCCACACTTGACATTAGCAACATTCGTCACTTGCGATTCTATGAGCAGTGGCTCGGCGTTAGCAAAACGTTGTTCTATGGATACTACAATATTTACGGACTAACGATACGGTGTAGCGTATATATGGTATCGTTGTAGAGCCACACTTGACATTAGCAACACTCGTCACTATGAGCAGCGGCTCGGCGTTAGCAAAACGTAGTTCTATGGATACTACAATATTTACGGCCTAACGATACGATGTAGCGTATATATGGTATCGTTGTAGAGCCACACTTGACATTAGCAACATTCGTCACTATGAGCAGCGGCTCGGCGATAGCAAAACGTAGTTCTATGGATACTACAATATTTACGGCTTAACGATACGGTGTAGCGTAAATATGGTATCGTTGTAGAGCCACACTTGACATTAGCAACATTCGTCACTATGAGCAGCGGCTCGGCGTTAGCAAAACGTAGTTCTATGGATACTACAATATTTCATCCTAACGATACGGTGTAGCGTATATATGGTATCGTTGTAGAGCCACACTTGACATTAGCAACATTCGTCACTATGAGCAGCGGCTCGGCGTTAGCAAAACGTAGTTCTATGGATACTACAATATTTACGGCCTTACGATACGGTGTAGCGTATATGTGGTATCGTTGTAGAGCCACACTTGACATTAGCAACATTCGTCACTATGAGCAGCGGCTCGGCGTTAGCAAAACGTAGTTCTATGGATACTACAATATTTACGGCCTAACGATACGGTGTAGCGTATATATGGTATCGTTGTACAGCCACACTTGACATTAGCAACATTCGTCACTATGAGCAGCGGCTCGGCGTTAGCAAAACGTAGTTCTATGGATACTACAATATTTACGACCTAACGATACGGTGTAGCGTATATATGGCATCGTTTTAGAGCCACACTTGACATTAGCAACATTCGTCACAATGAGCAGCGTCTCGGCGTTAGCAAAACGTAGTTCTCTGAATACTACAATATTAACGGCCTAACGATACGGTGTAGCGTATATGTGGTATCGTTGTAGAGCCACACTTGACTTTAGCAACATTCGTCACTATGAGCAGCAGATCGGCGTTAGCAGAACGTAGTTGTCTGGATACTACAATATTTACGGCATAACGAAACGGTATAGCGTATATATGGTATCGTTGTAGAGCCACACTTGACATTAGCAACATTTGTCAATATGAGCAGCAGCTCGGCGTTGGCAGAACGTAGTTTTCTGGATACTGCAATATTTACGGCATAACGATACGGTGTAGCGTATACATGGTATCGTTGTAGAGCCACACTTGACATTAGCAACATTTGTCAATATGAGCAGCAGCTCGGCGATAGCAGAACGTAGTTCTCCGGATACTAAAATATTTACGGCATAACGATACGGTGTAGCGTATATATGGTAGTAGGGAAAAGATGTTTGTAATGCCGCCAGAATTTGGGATTTCTGCGCCACTTTGACCATTGGACCCACTTTTCTGGCCTCTGATTGGTCTAGGGCGGTCAAGTGACTTTTCCAAGATGGCGGCGCCCATTTCCCGCCAAATTTCCTAACCTCACTTTTCCTAACCTCAAATTTCCCTCAAATTCCCAAATTTCCCTCCAAATTCCCACATCATACTATATAAAATTCACTGTTAACCTTGTTATACTATATAAAATACACTCTTAACCTAACTTTTTCCATGTTATACTATATAAAATGCACTTTTTTGTCCAATATGGCGTCTTTTCCCTCCCGCGCCAACTCACACCCCATGGGAAAATTCCCTTCCTAAATTCCCTCATCCAAGATGGCAGCCTTATACTATATAAAATGTACACTCTTATACTATAAAAAATGAACTTTTTTTGTCCAATATGGCATCTTTTTCCACATCATACTATATAAAATGCACTGTTAACCTTGTTATACTATATTA